>BOPP01000118.1:2423644-2458398 GCA_017312745.1 Gryllus bimaculatus
CCCGCCTCCGCCTCCGCAAGCGCCCTCCGCGCCTTCATCGAGCCACCGCTGCCGCGTGTTTCGCGCACCGCAGACCGTCCGTAGCTGTTGCCTTCGAAAGAGCTGTTGTAGCTGTCGCGCCTCGGATCACACGTAGTTGTACATGGCGAAGGGAAGCGATTCTGCTAATTGCTGCGTATAGATCTCATTGCCACAGTGTGTCTTGCCAAGAGTTCGCAATTGACGTTTCGTACTCGTAGGACGGGAGGTGTGAAGTTCCAGTTCCGGTGGTGTGAGAAGTGTCTACACCAGTTTAATTGGTGGATCGAGGCCATCTTTGGATGATAATAGTAGAATATCGCCGTTTCTCTAACCAGGATATTGTAGGATTTGAGTCCTGACGGTTCGAGGGCATGAGGCGAATTTCTGATACTGCGTAACAGCTGGGTGGAATTCAGTAGTCTGGGGAGAATTCTAGCGACCGGGCTACTCAGATTGGTAGTTTTCCGTGCTCATTTTTTTCCCCTCCTGTCGACTTCCACACTTCCACTTAGGCACTATACTACCACACATGCTTGGATATGAGTCGGGAGCTCATGAGGTAGGTCAGTGGTCCTCTGGCGATGGGACCTGGGGAACACCCTCCAAGACGAGTAAAGTTGGCGTTCACAGTCAAGCCGGAGACACTGCTACCTCTCGGAATATAACATGCACTACACCTACGGGACTAACGACCATAGGTGTTGACGTTAATACTAATCAATCAGTGTCTCTTCTGCAGTCCATACATTCAAATAACGAGTAACGTCTCGCACGCGATCTCCCTCTATCCTGCCACCACTTCCACTCTTATGGCTGGAAATGGACTGAAATCATGCATGCAAATGGCTCTTTGCGCTTGATTTTCAAACGTTTTCGGCACAACTGAGAGTACGCTGATGTTAGCTCTAAATCCACACAAGTTTTAAACACCAGAGAATTCACGTTTTTAAGAGGAGAACGTTTATCATCCAGAATGTCTATATGGGAAAACAACGCAAGAAATTAAATTTGGATCCTTCATACGTGCCGTATTAGTGTGAATATAACTTAATTGAAGGTGATAAGTATCACTATCATCTTGAACACCACAGACTCAGAATGAATTATTTTTAAATTCCTTGCTACATTGCTACATTTCTGGATTCACGTTTTGATGGAGCCTGCTATTCAAAGAAATATTGTGCCTTTTCTCATTTAGTTCGAGTAGTAGTAGTTGAAACCGTGTTCCTGAAGTACTCAGAATAGAGTTCTAGAGAGTTCAAACTATTTTACTTGTAGGTTTTATACGAGAATTCGTTATAAAATGGTAATTATTGCGTATAAACCCATTTGTGACGCGTGTTGGTTTATACAGGTGACTTAGAAAAATTTTACAAACGTCTAGGGCACAAAGAGGGGTCGAAAATGGTGATTTTTGGCTCATGAACACGTAGTAGGAAATGGCATGTAACAGAGTTATAGGCATTTCAAACGGTCACTTGCCCCTGAGTTTTAGGCAACTGCTTATGCACAGGTCTTCGGCATATCACGTTCTGACGTGTTCAATGTACCTGCCAAACCTATGACTCCTCCGGACAGCCGTATTATTTTAAGTTAGAAGGTAATATTCAAAGCAGAGTCTTTATAATTTACGTGATTCTTTTTTATTTACTTTTCGGTACTAAGAAAACATAGTTTTCATACGTGTAATCATTTCTTTTAGAGTTTGAAAGAAATTGATGTCATGCACGTATAGTAACTACACCTCAAAAATATAGAAACAGTTCAACCAATTGTGCATTTCCAATGCTTAAATTGACACTAAATATTTCGAAATAAAAGTAAATTAATAAATCCTTAAACTTTTTTCCTTAAATCCTTAAGTTTTTTTACTCACAGCCAGATTTAAATTTTATTGTTTTCATCATTGAAACAAACTGAACTCTAGATACATTGTATACAACTACCTCCTCAACGTAGAACATATTCTCGTCTGCGGCAAAAGCATGGCTAGGAACCAGGTTAAAAACAAAAAGTTTGGTCCTGAAGCTTCCTAATACGGTAAAGACTTAATACCAAGTAAAAACGTGGCGAGATGAAGTAATGGATACGCCCGGGCCGAGAGAAGAAACACTTTTGAAGCCGCTACGGCGCACAGTTGCGTGAAACGTAAGCAATGCTTCCTCCCGTTACGATGAAGCTTTTTGCCAACGCGGGGGCAGCGCGCCGGTCTCGGCAAGCGCACAAACGGCGGGGAGTCCTCTTGAGCCGGGCACACACATGCCCGCCAATCTTCGAATTAGTGAACGCGAACTTCGAATTAGTGTAGCTGAAGGAGCTACAAGGCCGCACTGAACGCTGGCTTTTTGTCTGCGGTGTTCAAGAATGTTTTCCGTGAAGAGGGAGCCCTATCTAAGATGATATCTGAGCTAAATCGTATTTGATCCTTCACGCTCTTGAAGTAACAACAAGCTCTCTCGTTTTTGGGTAACGTTTGAGTGATTTGAAGAATGATAAGTGCCATAGTTAATCCTCTAGCATATGTGAGTCAGAAGGTTTACATCTCTATGTTCTCCCGTTTCCTGGATAGATGGTCACAGTGGTGGTTTCCAGTTGCCTTCCACTAAATGGATAATGGTAGGGATGATCATGGGGGTGGGTGAATGATGAGAAAATAACAAATGAGGTAAAGATGATAGATCACAAGGGAAATATACTTGTTTGTGAAAACTAACGGAATCCTGTGGCTGAAACACCCTAGCCTTATGTGCGACTCGGACCTCAGCCTCTGCTCCTTGTAGTTTGAAGGTGGTCAAAGTACCTTTGCCACGGAGACTGGTAACATATCTGGGGCATTTCATATTTTTTCTGTCCTCTTGAAGAAACAGCAGACACTATTGTTTTAGGAAACAAAATTTATGTTCACACAATATAATTTTTAGTGAAGTTTAAAATCAATATTAGCAGATCATTTAAACACACGATCCTGTTGATCATAGAATTATAAAACGCGACTTTCTTCAAATTAGTGAATCAGGAATCCAGGAACGCTTGGGCAGGTGCATTTTGTCTACAGTCTTCACGAATGTTTCCTTTAAAGTGGGAGGCATAACGAAGATGACATGTAAGCCATTGCGAATTGTCTTTCTCGTTCTTGAAGAAGCAACAAGGAGTATTCTTACTTTGCTGAGCTTTGAAGTGAAATAGGAAATAATTTTTTTGTGATACCTGGCCGCATTCTATTTGTTTTGGCGACTTTATATTAGCACTA
Source organism: Gryllus bimaculatus (assembly GCA_017312745.1). Classification (NCBI taxonomy): domain Eukaryota; kingdom Metazoa; phylum Arthropoda; class Insecta; order Orthoptera; family Gryllidae; genus Gryllus; species Gryllus bimaculatus. Next base: position 2,426,916 of record BOPP01000118.1, read on the forward strand.
TAAGGGTAAATTTTAAGAACGTTAAAAAATATTCAATATAAGTTCTTTACACGAAATTAAATTCAAAACATCTGTACGTAGTATTTCAATCACAACGATATTGACCCTATGCCGCGACAACATTGGTGTATTGGACACATAATATTCATTTTCCAAGAGATGTCAGGATTCATGGCAATCATAATCCTTCCGGCAAATTCATCGACGGAAGAACGTATTAAGAAATAGAACAACTGGAACCGTTTCTATCTAGACTAGTTCTGTATTTTTTCACTTTACTTTATTTGTAATTTACAGTTAAACGTAAGCATTCAAGTAAAACAAGTGGTTTGAATGAAATCGAAGCACCACCTACACCATCAGAAACATGGAGGAAGCATTGTATTTTTTTCTGAATTTTCGATCGCCTCAGAATTCACATCGAAGTGATCACAATCACTGTGAATAATTATATTCTTGACTATTGCAATTAATGTTGCAAAATCTGCAAAATAAATAGTTTTTGCTGTGATTTACCTAGTTCCGTTGCTCCAAATCTTGTCTTTCGATGCACAGCAACCACAGAATACAGAGCAATTCACCTTCAAAGCGAAAAAAAAATCTGTAGGTCAATTTACAGTACTACTAGAATAGAACGAAACAGCATACCCGTTCTTTGCTTTAGTCTCGTTCACTACTCACCGTTGTTTGTGTGTGTGTGTGTGTGTGTGTGTGTGTGTATGACGCACCTCACTAACCACATTGCTCTCAGACGCGCTCGAGTTCATAAGACATTTCCCACAGGAATGAGAAAACCTAGGCTAATACAACACGCGAAGAAACTTGGTTATTCACACGCACAATTCACACACAGAACATACGCTACATAAAAACCTATTATCGTCATTGTTTATGGTGAATTGTCTTTCAAGATATGAATGCTTTTCGTATATATTACTTGAAGATACATTGTGCCTTACTGGGCCAAATATAATAAAGAAAGATCACAAGGCGAGGACGGAAATTCGTTTGCGCTAATATAATATCTTGATTTATGTTCCCTAGTTGAAATTTTGATTTGGAATTTACAGAAGTGAACGTTCGGAATTTTAGGTGGACGTGAAAAAAGTGTGCATAATTCATTAGTACGAATAACTAGACGTAAGGAAAAATTTTAAGTGATTATGACGGCCATATAAGAAAAGTCGCAATTCTGTTAATTGTGACCCGCTTATTCATTTACTCACATAATTGACAATTAAATTTGAAAATTATTAAACACAGATCACCTTTCTGTCAATCATTGTCCTAACAACAAGACAATGTCCAATAAAACTTTTTTATTGCGATGTAGCACGGTCTAATAAATGTATTTTTACAGCAAAATCAATGTTCTTCACAAAACGTGCGAGGAAAACAGTGGTTTTCTTTCAAACAAGACAAACGTTTTTTGCACGCGTATTTTGGAAATCCGATTAATGAGATAATGTACTCCGGTATAGTTGTTTTCTTAACACTGATGCAAAAAAGCTTTCTTTGGCACAGTCCAAGATATTTTAACTCGTCATTTTCGTAATTTGCTAGATAGTGTTCTTAAAACTTGACAGAATATTTTTCATTCGATGACAACGAATATGACGTAGAGTTCCTCTGGCACATTCGAAGATGTTTAACCGGGCAACCGTCGGCCACTCAGGAGAATGTCCCGCGCGCCGGCAGCCGAGGGGCTAGCGAAGCGACTGGCGCGTGCGTCCGGCGTCCCGTGGGTCCATGGGAGGCTGTGATCCTCGACGGGCCGCCGGACGCGAGATGCAGGGCGCGGCGCGGCGCGTGGCGCTGGTGGCGGTGCGTGCGCCGATACTCACATGCGCGGGCGTTGAGGGGTGGAAGCGGTATCCGCTGTCAGGGGAGCGTGGAGCGTGGAGGCGTCCGGTGCGGCTCCGTGCGGGCGGCGACGGCGAGGGAGAAAGAGCAACTGCGGTCCGCGGGAGCCGTCTCCCGCCGTTTATACCCGGGTCGGGTATGCCCCCTCCCGCGGCGCCTACCGCTTCCTCCCTCTCCCCTCCCCGTCGCGCCCACCCACGCCACACAGCCGCGCGGCCGCCTTCCACGTGACTACAGACGGAGCCGGCGGCCGCGGCGCGCGGCGCGGTGCACGCCGCCAGCCGCCGCCGCCAGCCGTGCCGTGCCGTGCCTTCCGACGCGCCCAAGTGCGGTGCGCTGCGCTTTGGGAGTGAAAGCAAAGAAGCAGGCGTGCGGCCGTGGAAATAGCGAGCTTCAATAGTGTTCGGAAGTTTATTTGGTATGAATTAGTCCATTGTCAAGCTTTCGCTCGTTACTCACGGTCATTCCGCCTCATTGTCCCGGACGGGCGAGATGCGCCCGCAGACTGCGGACTTTCACAGTCCGTCCCTTACTCCAGCAGCACTACAATTAAGCAAATCGTCAAGTTTTTCTGTGGGATACTGTGGGCTTTCCAGTGAACGGAAGGAATCGGAGATGTATGAATAGAATTAGCGTGTTCGACCTGGATAACTTCAAGGTCTCAATTCTGCGCCAGAGGTCGCACCTTTGAACCAGAGAGGAAGGAATCAGCATTAGAAATCAGAACTTCCACAGTCCTTTGCTAGAAACACTCAATTTAATAGCAAATGTCTGCATACTTGAGTAGTTAGAAGGAATCTCAATTTCTTGTGAATCCAGAAAACTTTAATAGTTTCGTGAATAGTGACAATTAAAATCTTTTACTCCCTAACTGGTTTTATATAATGAGATAATGCCGAATAGAAAACACGAAAATATTGTTTATTTTTGCTTCCTCGCCTTACAAAGTACTTTCGTAGTAAGGCTGCTGGAAAAGTTGGAAATATTTTGACAGCAAAACTCATTTTCAGGGATGATAGCATCCAAAAAGTGGATAAAACTTGTTCCTACGTAAAACACTTCTTTCAACACGTTCTGCAAACAGATTCTCGTATTGCAGGTCCTTGATACCGAAATATTTATTGTATGTCTGTGTGTCTGTCTGTCCGTCCGTAATCAACGCGAGAGCCTAACCCGTTCTGAAGATGTTATCCGAAATTGACATTCGCTAATCAATGTAGTTCGAAAATTGCAAAAATTGACATTGCAATGGTTCACTCCCTATTATTAAGATTGTTTATGAATAAAAAATTAAGATGAAAAATGTAATTAAATAAATAATAGAGCTGTAAAAATAAGATCTTTAATAAGGCCGTGTATATTTTTTGAAAAACGATTAGTTTTTGCGAGCTGTCTACTTGAATTTATGGAATTTATAAAAAAATGTCAAAAAAGGATCAATTATTTCCACGGACGGAGGCACCCTGGACCCTCGGACTGAGGACGGACAGATATCAGTTTCACATCACTTGAGAACGAGGATACTGGCCACACAACGTGAACAAGAGAAAGTAATTTATTACTTGTAGGTACAAGATGTGTTCTCTTTTTCGATACCAGGGCCCGGCAGTACGAGTTTTTCTGTTGAACAATCGTCGATCTCCACCACATCATTACAATACTCTCTCTTTGCTTCGGAAACGTAGTAAGGCGGAAAAGTAAAAATACCTCTACTCCTCAAACCTACCTCACTGCCAAACAGTCCGAAGAAGTTTTACCAAAATTGATATTCTTTAAAAGATTTGGCTGATGTTGCGGTCCATTGAATTTGAAACGCGTATGTGGTCCATAATTATAGCTTGTCCGTAATTAAATTAAAAAGTATAGGGATTAGAGAATCCCCTTGTCTAATGCCAGATGCACATATAATTTCATCTGTTACCATATTTGTAATGTGCACTTTTGTGACAGTGTTCGGATTCATATCATCTATTACTTTTGTTAATGCCTTTGGTATGTTCTTCTCTCTCAAGATTGCTATTATATCTTGAAGTCATTCACCACAATCGAATGCCTTCTTTAGATACACTGAAAGGACTTCGGTACTACCGCGACTACGGTTATGGACGGCCAAGAGCCTAATGGCCTGTAGCGTCATTGTAAAAAAAAGTTATTATTAATTACTGTTAGTTTAGTTAGTATTTATTATTTTTTATTTAAGTTATTGATCTAGTAAGGTAGTATAATGCTCATTCTCAGAGCCAGATATTTAATTGTAGGCGTTTCATTGAAGTCGTTGTTACCGCCACATCTCAGCTTGAATTACGACCGAGCGGATCGACTGAGCGGAATGACCAGCAGGTTCCAAACACCGAGAACTGGCTCCCCTATCTAATAAGTCTGTATGGAGACGCCTCTCCTCTAGAGATTTACTCTCTTTGGGTGGAAACATCCTCTGAGTGTTTTACTCTCAGAGGCCATTTGGCTTCAATGTTACGAAACCCCTGAAGTGACAATGATTAGCGCAAAGCAAGGCGGTTATGAAGCCACGGAATATATGTTGTAGATGTAGATGTTATGATTCACAACGCATATACTATTTATTTCGTGCTACTTTCAAAATTCATCAAAAATTTGTTCACTCTTGATACCGATCTTGTGTTAAAATCGGTTGAATTTTAATTATGCTCAATAAATGCAAGTATTTTCGAGTCATATACGTGTTTTCCAATATTGTTAAATTATTCTACGTTGGTGCATGCGCTCTTAGTTGTATCGTGTTCATGCAGTACAAGAGTCAGTAACAGAGGAAGTACTGGAAATTCATATTTATTACTGACATATATGTTTGTTTACCTTTTCTTTCTAATTTTTTGTTAAAGAATCAAGTGCTGGATTGCCGATTAGTTGATTGCAGTGCGTTAAGGTTTCCTTTCATCTGCGTATACTCTGTATTTATTATTGGTTTATTAATTGAAAATATACTATCCTAAATAAGAAGGGCATATTTTCCTTTCTACCCTAAGGCATAAGCTTTATATTCTTACTGTTGCTGTTATAGCAGACGTGACAGAATCAGGAACGACTACGTAAGAAAGAGAATGGAAGTAAAGATCTCTACCCTTCAAGAAGTAGAGAAATCACAAATCGTCTGGTACGGTCATTTTATGCAAATGAAAGACGAAACATGGTCAAAACGAATCCCGCAATGTGTGCCGGCAGAAAGACATAAAAGAGGAAGACCCAGACTTGCATGGCAGCAGATTTATATATATATATATATATATATATATTATATATATATAATATATATATATATAGCGTACGAAGGATTTTTCGACCTAATAACCCCCAGCAACAAACGGGTTTCAGCCACCCAACACCATCTTTACGGCAGCGCTGCTGCTAAATTTGTTCTTCAGAAACGAGACCAGATCCTTCGCAAGTCATGGGGGGGGGAGGGGGTATCGGACGAAACCCTGATTTTGATAATAATTATCAGAGCTTTTGTTAATAAATTTACTTACAAGGAAGAACTCATATTTTTGAAATATACATATTTTGTGTTATACACCATGCTTGTATTTGTGATAATACATATATGGAAAATAAATTTTTTCTAGGGCATGAATTTAAGACATCCAACTTGAGATAATTGCCATTTACGTATGTAGTACTAATCATGTTTGTGATCATACGGCAACGGAGTCTATATTTCTTACGTCCTGAATTGTACACCTTTACAATTGTAATTAAAGTGCGTTTATTTTCATTTGCTAATAGTGTCTTTTTTAACTATCGGGAGTAACTACATACACATGTTCGCACGAAGACCGTTAGATAATTTATGATATGGAATGTGTTCCATCCCATTGTATATTTATCCTTCATTTTAGTAGCCAGATGATTACACAAAAATTTATGCGCACCGAAATTACTGCAAAAGTCATTACACCGCTTATTCCTGAGAATGTTCCGCAGTTGTTTAATTCGCGGATGATTTGGTAGTGGTAAACGAAGCTAATTTGTATTTTATTCCTATTTTAAAACTCTTTAACACGTCCATTTTCTTGATGTGGACCACGTAGAGAAGAAAATATAGCCAAATAAAATCTTGGCCTCACAATGATAAATTTCTATCTGTTTTTTCTTTTTTAATACCAGAAATTGTGATTCGAGATTTTTGTCAGACCTAACATTCCGAAGTAGTTTTCAAATCAGACTTGTAGAAAATCGACTGAACAAAATGACATAGCATCATTTTCAGTTTTGCATATTCTTATAAGACATTTTATCACGTAAATTATGAACGTCTGTAATACGTTTTATTGGTAAAAATTCTAAATCCTATTTTTAAGACAACCCCTTTTCTTGAGACAGTAACAAGAAAAGTGTATTGTTTTAAAATTCGATTTGAACATTTTATCAATAAAACTTGTTAGACATACTCAATATTTCAAAATGTTCTCTAAAATTTGTCGGATAGAACCTTGCCACTCACAATCGGCGATACATCTCCAATTTATGGGAAATACCATTTGGGTGAATATTAGAAAATGCCCTATATTTACCTACCATGTAAATGACGTGTTCCAAAGCAATATACAATTGCTATGATTGCTATGATACATCTTCTACTGTGATGCTCCGCCATTTGCCTGGAAATGTTCAGAGAAAGAGATCAGGAGCACTCGATTTGCCAACTCGATTCTGGCAGGGGTGCCAAACTCTGTGTTTAACTGCGAGGTGGTTGACAGCTACCGCAACAGGCAATGTTACCTACGTTCCACTATATGAAAGGCTTGGGAGAGCAATGGGGGAAGATTCCGCTCATCGTGAATGGTATTCAGCTCTATTTCTGTCGAAGTTCCTCTCATCTTGTTTCTGCCCGAAACCTTTCATAAACACGAACAAAATAAGCCACATTTCACCAAATCTAGAGGTTAATATTTACGATTAGCGTGATTTTTACTGGGGCTGGTGTGGCTTATCTAATTACTGCCTCAAGCTCTTCATATTATCGTTTTTTTCTTTTCAATGGCTTTCATTTAGAACCTAAGCAAAAAGGAAATACAATTAGTATTACGTTTACTTAGAAACTAGTAATGAACATTACCCATTCTTTATCGAATCAAAGGCTACGGAACGCATGGGTAATACAAAACGTAACTCTACCTTTCCCAAATTCAAGGACACGAATGATCTGCAGATAAGAGCAGAAGTGTAGAAATAAATTAGTATGGCGTAATCGGCTAACGCAGGATTGCAACGTGGGAATGAAACGGAGAGATTGCTTAGGTTTAAGTCATGTGCATCAAGTTGTCCTCCTTAGCAGGAAATGTCTCTGTCAATATGAGGTTGATGCGGGTTTTCTTTAAAGGCACTGTCGTTGGTGTTCTTCTGTTTACATTAAGCGATCAGTGAGATATAAAATCATACGTCACATTTACGTGGTTTTGAGTTGAAGTCGTTTAATGATTAGGGACTCGTGTAAATCAACGGAGAACGTAGAAAACCAGATGGATTCTGCCGTCTTACGAGAACATGGAAACTCACAATATTGAATGAAAATACTGTTTCTCGGAATTAATTATATTTTCAGCTCCAAAAACTCAAAATATTGTGTTATGGCTATCTCTCGCTGACATAATCTAATGCGTAACGAAGCTTCAAAATCCCTTGTAATAAGAAATCTCAGAGGAAAAGAATGTCAGTATTGTAAACTACTGCTCTTATAATACTCCCTTGAGTTGCTCTTAAAGAATGCTCTTATAATATTCCCTTGAGTACAAAATACTGTTCTCTTCTCTACTGATAATATTATTACAAATATTCCGATGAAATGTGAAATTGTGGTACTTTATTCTACACATTTTTTAATGCAATAAGAAATAATTATTACAATAATAATAATAATAATAATATAATAATAAAAGAAAAGGAGCTACATATTTTGAATAAAAATGTATTGTCTACATTAGATGTTACGTAATTCCAAGAGTAGTCAAAGGCCTCACTTTTTACAAACAACCACCTTCAAGTGCAAAAGATGAAGATTTCACGCAACCACCTTCAAGTGCATGAAGTATAATTTTTTAAAGATGTGTTACACATTAAATGGGGGAAGTGCAGTTCCAGACTTTGTGGGTTAGTGGGGCACAGGCTGGAGTCGTATTTTGGAGTTTTCACGTTCGTAACCGGCTCTATGCTGACCTACCGGAGATTTTTTCCGGGTATTTCCTTCAATGAAGCCCGGTGCCAGTCGGACAGGTAGCAATCTCAAAGCCCCTGCCTCCATCCTGTAACTCTGTACGGGCCTCCCTCCATCGAACCACATTGTAGTCACAAGGAAAGTCTGCAAACCACTACGGAAGGTATCCAGCTGGGGGAGGGGTGGTGTTCAATAATATATATATATATATATCGAACCGAAGATGGAATCACCTTCGGTTCGATATTTTATTCATTTATGGTCGCTTCACCTTCTCCAGTTACGATAGTTCGAACTCCCTATCGTGGCCGTAATAAAAAACCCATTTAACTCACATTTGCACTTGCTCACGGAGTGAGACTCATGGGCGACGAAGCGGGCTTAACTGCGAAATTCTGCGAGCCCTCCGTATGTGCCGACCTGACTCGAGACATCCATTTTCCTAAATACCTCTTTGGCCCTTTTCGGACAGTAAGTTAACTAAATTTTCGGAAGTAGCCCGGGCCATCTAGGGGCTTTTGCCATTTGAGAGATAGTGATGCCAGCTCATTCTGATGTTTCGTTATAGAATGTAGATCCGTAACAGATGAACACATCATTGCGGGGGTGGAATGAGAGGGAATGGAGGGAAGAATGTTGAAAGGTGATTGGTGGGTGGTGGTGGTGGTGTTGGTATGGTGGTTGAGAGAACCCAAGCAAGCATCAATGCTCGAAACAGGTTTGTGACTGTCAGATAAATAATCCAATCGATAAGAACCGACTCATGCTAACATTTCCGCCGGACTCACATGTTTTGTATCTCAAAATTTATTAGTTATGTTTTATCGATTCCGCATGTTCTTACGACTAGTTGCCGAAAATCCTTGGTAAGGCGGTTTTTATTGGTTGCTCATATTTTTGCCCGAGTCTGCAAAATGGAAGGTCTCGGATATTAATATATTTCGGCCTTTTCAATGACTCTCACAATATAAATCCTGCACGATGCACTAGGGAACGACGTAGAGTATACTGCTTGGGCGTTGCGAACGATCTTCCTGGGGGAAGGCAGTCTTGGATGCAACTTACAACCTCGCAAAATAAAATAAAAAGAAAATAATTTCAATTGGGTAGGAAAATAGACTTTGTCTTTGAAAAATTCGAATAAGATTGGTCATGAAGACAAGTCATTGTTAACAATCAGAATTTTAGTCTTAATATCGAAGAATGAAGAACCGAGGAAGGTATGAAATTCTGGGTATTACCTACCTTAAAATCGATTTATATGAAAGTGTTCCTGTATGTTTGCAATACAATTTCCAAACAAAGAAGAAACCTACTTGTGTTTTTGAAATAAAAATTCGACCCTGTAGCTGAAACCGTAAGTTCATTGATGGTCTGAGAGTTAAAATCTCTCTCGGTATCACTTTTCTCCATTCGTGTAACACATTTTCCTCTAAAATTATACTGCAATTCTCAAGATACTCACTTGGGCAAATTTTACAGTATTTTTAACTTATTAACATTTGTTATATTTATTCCAGGAAACGTCCGAACATTGAAATCTTTTACTGGACTTCTTTATACGACTTTCCAGAAAAGATGAGAGAAGAGGTTAAGCGTCTTCCTAGCATTGAAGTCTCCAATTCAATATCTTCAAAAAATAGCGAAAATATAGTTTTTGAAAAGTTTCCGCGGCTGAGAATTGTGAAACACATACAGTTAGCATATTTTACGAATCTAAATTACTAATTAACTAGGTTAGGTCCCTCCTGCGGCGGATAATTCATGATGACAATTTGTGCTATGCAAGTTCACATTAAACAGAAATTTTAAAAAAAGTGGCTTGGCTTGTCTACGTTCAGAAAAAAGTTACACTGAAAAATGTCGATGAAAGCACTTTTATAAAAATTAGTTTCATTAAATGAATAGATTTAACTATCGTCATCATAAAGAAAAATAATGTCAATATATTGAACCATATGTTAAGGGCGTTAAGTCGGGGAAAGAGCATAATAATCCACGTTTAACCTTAGCAGATGCATTAAAATTCGTCAAAAATTATTTTATAGAACTTTTCCAGGACATTCTGGAGAGATCCTACTAGAAATACAGTCAATCGATTCGTCCTGTGGGCAGCAATCAAATGTGCGCTCATATCCACAGATGGGTTTAAAACTCCACCAAAACACGTTTTAGTTCAGCGCAATAACTCATGTTCCTACATTCCCTCTGACTAGGAGGTCCTAGGTTCGAGACCCGACAGTGGCAGATTTTTAACGCTAGCTAAATAGCTAGGTCCAGTTCAGTCGCTGTCTGGAGGAGAATTCTAGCAGCAGCTGCTCTAACAGTTTTTCGTGATTTCTCCAATCAATACTAGGCGAACGCCGGAGCAGTACCCTAACAAACGGCCACGGTTCACGCGCGATATTTCCTTCCTCTTCCTAGTCCTAACCACACCCCTAACTTAACACACACTGACGTGCACTACACTACCACACATGCGGGGAGATCGTTCGGGAGCATAGAGCTTGTCCTCGCTGGGGCGGTGCTCCACTGGTGGGAGATAGTCCCCACAGTGTTAGAATTTTCAACACTAGCTTGTCAGCTAGACCGAACCCAGTCTGTTCTTGGAGGAGAATTCTAGAGGCCGGCTGCTCTGATCAGTAATTTTCAATTATTTCTCCTATCAACACCAGGCGAATGCCGGAACAGTACCCTAACAAACGCGGCGACAAACCGTGCGCGATCTTTCCTTCCTCTTCCTTGTCCTATCTTCACTCATTACGCACACACTTACACTAACATGCATTTCATTACCCCCACACACCGAGAGACTTGTCGGGGCTTAGAGCTTGTCCCGACTGGGGAGATGCCCTGCTGGCGGGAGATACCTGCTTGGGGAAACTCCGCTAGACGACGGTAGGTCGGCGCTGGAACTCGCCATCCAGCGGGAGAAGATCACCCTCACCTCACGAGGAAAAATCATGCACTACACGTACGGGACTCGGTAGTTGACGCGCCCAAACTCACTAACAATTAATCAACCTAACAACCAACAAACTAGTAATCAATCAAAACGCGTATTAGGTTGAAAAACATAGCTAATATATTTGTGCGATAATTCATTATAAAATTAGTTTCAATTATTGTCAATTTGATTAGCCAAGTCGTATCGATACATGTATTAATGAAGAACGCGTGTTCTTCTAGCATTCTTCCAGAATATCCTAGATGGAAAGGGCTACGAATTATGTCAACCGATTTGCCTTGAGAGTAATGGGTCCAGGGACTCCTCGTTTGTTGGTACTGCTGGACCGGAAATGGTTTATCGTGAGTGACAAGGAACAAACGAAGGTTACTCGACTACTATATAAAGGATTTTTATGCCTTAAAGTAAATCGAATAACACGTAATAGGAGCAACATAGTTCTTTAATACTGAAATATTCAGTGTAGGTATACATTTTGTTTGATTTTGATAGTTAATCATTTATATATATTCTGTTTTATGGTTTTCACAAACGAATAATTATAAAATGATAATAAAGTAGTATAAACTGGCATTTCATATTTGTACATTTTTTAGTATAACACGTTCCTTTTTTAATCGTGTTTTTAAATGTTGATGCGATTTGTCCACGAAGATGATCAGTAGTAGTGTGAAAATTAAACAAAATGTATCACACAATCTCTAACAGAATCTCTAACAAAAATCGATCAACTTAACTTTTCGTAAATATTTCAACTTCGTCCCAATGAGTGATTATCACATTTAATTCAATTTCTTTTACTTTTTTGGATACATTCTTGCAGTGGAAAATGTAAAAAACATTTTCGAACAACGTTTTTAACCCCGTTCTCGCGTGTTGAATGCATATCTCCACAACCGGCGAATGAACTTAAACGCAGCAGTGGTTGCATGAATGGAGTTTGCGGTTAGCGGGCTTGATTGGAAAATTGCAAGGAGTTTCCTATCGCGTGGATCGCAACCATCTCATACCTGTTTGATATACCCAACTTCTGGTGATCCTTTATAGTTACCAACACCACTCAATGTTGAACTCACCAGATTGTCATTGATTTTCATTTAGTGCAACTGTTTATGATTGATGGTGATTATGTTTGTAAGGAAACTTTTCATGGTTAATAATAATCTACAATTGAATCCTATCAGAATGGATATACTGCTCTGAGAGCTGAGAATAATGGGGGATCATGTTCAGTGAAGAAATGACATGACTATTCTAGAACAACCCATGGTGTTTGAAATATAAAACATCCAACATGACATTCCCCTGGATCGAAGATTTCTCCTCCACATTCCAGATACTGAAACAGACATTTGTTTTCCATTTAGTTTCTATTCCTCGATGCATCCAGGTGTTTGGTGAGACCCATAAAATGTTGTACGGGTTGCATGGCGTACGTAAGAGCTATGAAAAAGAAACCTCTGCGACCCGCATCCCACGAAGAGTCTCCGTTGCGCCGGTACAGCACCGTAGGGTCTGCGCCTGCATCTGTATCGGCGCAGGCGGAGGCGGAGAGAGTAGGGCTCTTTCTCCTCGTGGGTTTCTCTCAGGAGGGCAATAACAGGCCCCGCGTCTCCCCTGCGGCGCCTTGCTCCGTCACCATCGCACCTGCCCGCAGCTCGATCACACACCCACCGCCCGTCTGCCGCCCCCCTGTCTACCTACTCATCTGTCTGCCCGCCCACCTACTCACCCTCCACCTCCCGGCCCGCCCGCCGGTTGCCCTCCTGGCCCTACTCGCCCGCCCACCCAACCCTGCTTTCGTCGCCCTCCACGCCATTCTGCCTCTCCCCCACCTACCCGTCTCCACTGTGCGTCTTTCGCTTCACTTCACCGCTTGCCCGCCCGTGCGCTCATCTCGCTCACGGTACGCTCCCCTGCCCATTCCCACTTCGCTCACCCCAGACCGCGCTTTCGTCCACTCTCCCACCCCTCCCCAAAACTCGCCGAAACGATGACCGCAGACCGCTACCTTCTCGCCCGCTGGTCAGCCCTCGTCCCTCCGTTTGACCTCCCACCGCTCGCCCTCCCAACGCCCACCCTTTTCCAAGCCGCTGCCCGTCGCCACTCCCTCGGCGTTTGCCCGCCCCCGCCCGCCTGCCCGCCTCGGGCGCTCGCCTTCCTTGCAGCGGATCTGGAAACATACGAATTAAATTATTGTCGTCTCGCCTTGCAGTGGGTTCTTTAACCGCTTGCTGCCTGCAAAAGGCTTTTGCTTCCGAGAGCCCCATGCGTCAGAAAACTCGCCATTGGCTTTCTTGCTTACTGTGACTCGAATTGCTTTTTTTAATACTAGTCTAAGTCCTTCTGATTCATCATCAGCAGGCGTTTCAAAAGTATATTTAAATCACTTTTTGTTTATTGTGGTATGTGGTGGTTGCAAATGATTTTGTGGAACTAAAAAGGACAAAGACTTGTTCATTAAATTTATTCCGCACATTTAACCGTGATCACAATAATAATAATATATATATATATATATATAATATATATATATAATATATATATATATATATATTCCTTCTTACACTCAGCACGATCGCTGCCGTGTATGAACATACTGTTTGTAGGTTTCAAAATCGATGATATCATTGTATATATTTCGCGAAAATATAAATAGAGGAACAGAAGTTAGGAGAATGTAATTAATAACCTTTTATGAGCTAAAGATCTCACTATCTTAGAAAGAGCGAAAAGTAGGAGTTTGTGAAATTTATAGAAACCTTTCTTACCATTTCTTTGAAGTTTTCCTTTGTCTAGATGTTGAGAATTGGTGAGCTCAATCGAAATTTTTTTTGTAGTTTACTCTGTTTGTACGAATCACATTCATACGTGCATTATTGAAACAGTATGAATGAATGAAATTTCATATTCTAGATGAAATGGTCATTCGTGTTTCAAAACAAACGAGTATGTAATTTCGTGGTCAGTCGAATGTACGCAGTTGTTATTTTTAGAAGGTTCTCATACCTGACTTTTCTAGAGATTACATGAGAGTCAAACACAGGTATGAAGAATGAGGTCATGTTTCTTGTGCTGACAGAGTTAGGAGGTAAAACGAAGGCCAAGTCAAATTAACCTTGCTTCGCACATTGACGCTTTTCTGTAACACTTGTGTTGAGCGCAACCGCGATTTCTCTCCTCCGCCAAAGAAAGTTTTAGAAGGTTTGAGGAAGATTAATCATAGGCACCATTTTTCACCAAAAAATAATTTATAATTAGTAAACGACGAAGGTTACTAGAAAAGAAACCCTTGAAATGTCGTTTTATTATCGTGTTAATAATATTAAGTGTAACATAAGAAAGGGAAACTGCTATAAATAACGAACAAAAAGCGAAATAAAAATTTATGGCATTGAATCTATGCCAAGACACCATCTACCAAAATATATTTGATGCGAAAGTAATGCGAAAATATCACGAGGACTGATCCTGAATCAGTTTTCTTTAGTGAAAAAAGAGTTATTTATATACGAGCCCTTAATGTCCATCGAATGCAAGGAATCAAAAACTAGAAGATCATTAACCGGTAGAATTTCAAAAAAGAGGGCGATAATTAGTTATATTAGGTCCCCAAATCGAAAAATATCAGGCGAACTGAGACTTGAATTTTAGTTGTTCTGAATAAGGAAAAGAAAAAATGCAAATCCATGTCAAACATCATTAATTGATGTAGCGCATCAAGAAGAAGAAGGAGGGAGTTCGGAAGACGGAGAGAGCGAGCGGAGACGGAGGAGGGGAGCGGAGACGGAAGAGAGGCGAACGAGAGAGGGAGGCCGGAGACGAGAGAGGGAGCGAGACGGAGGCAGAGGGGAGCGGAGGCGGAGGAGAGGGAGCGGAGACGGAGGAGAGGGAGCGGGAGACGGAGGAGGGGAGCGAAGACCGAGAGAGGGAGCCGGAACGGAGGAGGAGGCGGAGACGGCAGGAGGAGAGCGGAGACGAGGAAGAGGAGCCGGCAGACGAGAGGCGCGAGACGGAGGAGGAGAGCGGAGACGAGAGGAGGAGAGGCGGAGACGGAGGAGAGAGGCGGAGAACGGAGGCAGGAGGCATGAGGAGGCGAGGAGATGAGGATGAGGATGAGGATGAGGAGCGGAGCGAGAGGAGGCAGAGAGAGGCGAGGAGGAGCAGAGAGGCATGAAGGCGGAGGAGGAGAGGATGAGGAGCGGAGGCGGAGGAGATGAGGAGCGGAGAACGGAGTGAGGAGGAGCGGAGACGGAGGAGAGAGAGGCGGAGACGGAGGAGAGCGAGGCGGGAACGGAGGAGGTAAGAGGCGAGACGCGCAGGAGGAGAGCGCGAGACGGAGAGGAGAGCGGAGACGGAGGAGAGAGGCGGAACGAGGGGAGGATGCGGAGAACGGAGAGAGGAGGCCGGAGACGGAGCGTAGAGGAGCGGAGACGAAGAGGAGGAGCCGAGACGGAGGAGGCAGGAGCCGGAACGGAGGCAGGGAGGCGGAGACGGGAGCAGGAGGCGAGACGAGAGGAGGAGCGGAGACGGAGGAGAGGAGGCGGAGACGAGGAGGAGAGGCGAGACGCAGGAGAGGCGGAGACGGAGGAGGAGGCGAGACGAGGCAGAGGCGGGAAGAGGAGGCAGGAGAGAGGAGGCGGAGACGGAGGAGGAGACGGAGGAGGAAGAGGAGCCGGAGACGGAGGAGGAGGGAGGAGGGCGGAGTAATCGGTAATATGAAAAGGATACTAGGGAAGGATTACAAAAACGAGAATGAGAATGAGGAGGAGGAGAAGAGGGAGATGAAAGCAGATAGGAAGTTGGCAATTTTATCACTGCTCATTTTTGTAGAAAACGGTTCATATGAGAGCATTAAACGTATTCGTTGTGCATCGAGTCGTATTTAAACAGCTTTCATGCTTCGTTGCACCTACAGTAGAAATTTCCTGTCGGTTTTGGCCGCCGGAGAAAGCCAATAAGGCTCAATCAAGCCGAACGCAAGTTATCCCGCGCTGGCTGCGTTTAGCAGCCTCTTCCTAATTCGCTCTTCTTGCAAATGAGTGGGCCTCGCAGCGTGCGTGCTGACAGGCGAGGAATTCGTGGAGAAAATGAAACCTTTAGCAACCGATGTTTTCGTCCAAGTAATGAGTGCGTGTCTTCGTTTGCAGATAGAATATAGAAATAAGATCTACGGTTCAATACTTCATGTTAATGTCAAGTGGTAACTTTCACATGTAATTATTTTTCGAGTAGAACATCCTTAGTGATGTTTGCGATTTCAAAATGATGCTTTCTTACGTAAAACTAATGTGTCAATGTAACTCCGATAAACCTTGACAAGAATATGTTCTTCACGCCCCGCTCCCGCCCCGCTCGCCGTCCCGCCCCGCTCCCAGCCCGGCTCCCGCCCCGCCTCCCGCCCGCTCCCGCCCCGCTCCCGCCCCGCTCCGCCCCGCTGCCCGCCCCGCTCCCGCCCCGCTCCCGCCCGCTCCCGCCCCGCTCCCCCCCGCCCGCCCGCTCCCGCCCCCTCCCGCCCCGCCCCGCCCCGCTCCCGCTCCCGCCCGCTCCCGCCCGCGCCCCGCCCCGCTCCCGCCCCGCTCCCGCCCGCTCCCGCCCGCTCCCGCCCGCTCCCCGCCCCGCTCCGCCCCCCGCCCCGTCCCCCCGCTTCGCCCGCCTTTCGCCCCGCTTTCAGCCCCCCTCCGCCCGCTCCCGCCCCGCTCCCGTGCCACGCCTCATCCCACCCGTCAAGTGACATGCCTGGGCTCGGCATGTCCCGACCGACCACTCCCCCCCACTCGCCCCGGACAGCGCCTCGCCAGCTACCCCGCCACCGCCCACCGGCCAACCAAGAAGCGTCGGTGTGGCGCGGGCCCTCGCTGTCTTGCCAAATCGTGCCAGGCGCGCAGCTCCAGTGTGGGCGTCCCCGCTTGCCCCGGCCCCCCAAACGCGCGACAAGGCGATGGCGCCTTCGAGATCGGACGGTCCGGTGCAAAAGTGACTGGGTGGAGACAGGAGCAAAGCGCGTTCGGGAGCGCGAAAATCTGCCGGGAGGAGGGCGAGCGACGAGAACTAGGGCGTAATTAGGGCTGGCGAAAAGGCGGGGTCTAGGGTCTAGTAATGTGTAAAAAGTAAGTGCTGCGATTTTGGAAGCGAATGTCGGAAGCGATGTCGGAAGCGATGTCGGAAGCGATGTCGGAAAGCGATGCGGAAGCATGTCGGAAAGCGAGTCGGCTTCGGAAGCGATGTCGAAGCGATGTCGGAGGCAGTCGACTGTCGAAGCGATGTCGGAAAGCGATGTCGGAAAGCAGGAGGCTGATCGGAAGCGATGTCGGAAGCGAGTTGGAAGGATGTGAATCGCATGTCGGAGGGCGATGTCCGGGCGATGTCGGGGCGAGTGTCGGGGCGATTCGGGGGCGATGTCGGGGCGACGTCGGGGCGATGTCGGGGGCGATGTCCGGGGCGCATTCGCGGGGCGATGTCGGGGGCGAATGTCGGCGGGCGATCGCGGGGCGATGTTCGGGCGGCGATTCGGGGCGATGTCGGCGGCGATAGTCGGGGCCGATGGCACAGGCAAATGAGGCGGAGTCGAGAGGAGACGTGCGCGAGGGTGGGAGGCATTGGCAGAGTAGGGAGGTTCGCCGGAAGATCGGTGGATAGGGACTTAGAACTGGGCTGAAGGGCTGGGGAAACGGGCGGCGGGGGCGCGGAACGAGGGGTTGGCGCGTAGAAAAGTGGCGAGAACAAGACGGTTGATGGTGGGCGGAGGCGAAAATGAAGAGAGGAAGGCTCGCCGCGGTGAAGGTGGCGAGGGTAGAGAGCCGTGGCTCCTGTTGAGGCGGGTGGGGTGTGTGGAGCGGTGTCTTGAGGCGAGTGGCAGGCAGCCGGGGCGGAGGTGGCGACCGCGGCTTCGGTTCAGGCGCAGCAGCATTTATCACCTTTTCCCTCCCTGAAGCGCGTGGTGTTTACTCTTGGCCCTCACTAGGCGTATGCGGCGACGCTAGAAATATTTCAAGGGAAATTACCGCCGTTGTCAGCCGCACATGAAGTTCCTTCAAGCATTCCTTATATACTCCTGTTTTGAAATGATATCAATGTTGATTCCTTTTTGTTTAACGCGCAGCCCAACCTTACTGCGGCTAATCACGTTTTTGAGATAACTTTCATCGATGCGAATAATGTATCTGTTATCTGCTGGCCTACCACAATTGCCGCAGGGTTTGTACTCCGAGAATAAAATCTGACAATTGTGCGAGTACGCAGATGTTGCTCTAAGTAGCCTCGCAGTTGAAACGTGCCCGAGAATATCAGTAATTTTAAAGAATTGTGCTAGAGAACAGCCTGAAATACTCTAGGAGTATTTACAAAGCAAAAAATGTCTTCTATGGAAGTGCCACGACACTGGCTTCAGCCACAGTATCACGACAAGTTCTTGCAATGTGACATGCTAGCCGGGTTATAAGACGTGTGGCGGTCTCGGAACTTTCCCGAACACACTGATCGCGATCTCGCTCATTCTTAATCCATAATTTGTTCCGAGGTTTGTGGATTGATAAAGCATCATAACGTGAAGAAAAACGTCATTTTAAATCATCTCATTAACTCTTTCATTTTCACCTAAATTCATTAAAATAAACTAGGATATTTTATTCGAAACGTACGTTAGAATGGCGTTTACGAAGAGGATTTGAAATTGTCTTATGCGCACCTCCGTACTGAAGCAAACGTTTTTGTAAATATAATTTTTCAAAATGTAGTTTTGCTGGAAGTTTTGGAAGTAGTTGTTTTGATTCTGTAGCACAGAAAAAACACTGTTTCAAAACATGGGATATAGCACAAAACTCTCACTAACTAAAATACGACAACAGGATATACATTGTTCTTGTTGCGTATTTAACATCACCCCACAAACGATGTTTCTTTCATGTACACTTCTTGCTAGATTCATTAGAACTTCGGGTAGGGTTGAAGCGACCGAAGCAAAGCAAGCAAATACTAGTAACGGACGAGAACAAAACGTTCAGTTAACATTGGCAAAAATAGACATTATTGTGCCGGCAAAAATTTATCGAAAATGACAACAGTATATTAAATATTATTTTTTTTCTTTTATAGGCACAGTTATACACATATATATTTATAGGCAAATTATACATTTTAAATCACGCTTATTCGTAAATGTAACACATGTAGAGAGCCCCTACATTATAAGAGATATTTCACAAGTGCCATTGCAATAGTATAGTCCAAAGTTTTGAATTAGATACAGGTTAAAAAAATATCATAAGTAAGATATCTGTAATCGTCCTCTATGGCATTGAAACTAACATTGTCATCAACTATATTAATACCAGGTCAGTCACTCTCACTATAATTCATTCACACTTCGTGATTAAGGAAATAAA
Source organism: Gryllus bimaculatus (assembly GCA_017312745.1). Taxonomy (NCBI): domain Eukaryota; kingdom Metazoa; phylum Arthropoda; class Insecta; order Orthoptera; family Gryllidae; genus Gryllus; species Gryllus bimaculatus. Next base: position 2,446,321 of record BOPP01000118.1, read on the forward strand.
ATCGCTGTTTCGCCACCCAACGCCTTTTTTCCCTTCCTGTGGATTTCTTGATTGAATGCTCTTCCTTTTTTTATTATGACAATGAGACTAACTAAAAGGAGAGTACAAATCACAATGTCTAATTTGTATACATCACGCTTGAATGCCGTTATGATAAACGTACTCGAAAAAGAGTAAACGTTTATACACATGTAGCTGTTCGCGGTACATTTTGTATGCTCAGGATAATAACGAACCTTTAAAGAATGCTAAGAGGGGTTGACCCTCATGGCATGGATGTAGAAAATCTTCCTCCTTTTTAGATCCTTCACCCTTGGCCACTTTTGTCTAACAAAATATTAATTTACTGACAAGTTAAATCAATGACTGGTTTTTGTTAGTGTGGTACTTTTTCATTAAAATTTGAAGCATTGACGAAGAGGAAACCTCTAATAGAAAATAATCAATCATCAACCCATCAATGCACTTCTCTCACACACATTTTAACTATTTTCAAATAAATAAATAAATATGTAAATAATAAAAAAGATAAATAAATAGATGAATAAATAGATAAATTGATAAATCGGTAAATAAATAAATACATGAAAATAAATAACAATGTTGGCCTCCGTCGTGAAAAGCGCTCGAATAGCGTGTGTGGGCGTTCGTGCGAGCGTGGCTCGGCCTGACTGAGCGGCGAGTGGGCGGGGGTGGGAAAGGCGTGTGAAGGTCACGGCGGGCTAAGCCGGCGCCGCGCAGCCAGAACTGGAGTGAGCGCGGCTCCGCGAGACGCGGCGGGTGCGAGGCGTGCAGCCACACCGAGGACCTGGCACTTTCACCGCGTCTGCGGCTTCTACCGTCTGTCTCACTCCCGAACTTGGGAGGCATTAGCGCGGGCGTTCGATAGACCACAGTGAATTATCCCCCCCCCCACCAAAAAAAAAAATACCTTACAAAAATCTATAGCCGATCCGATGGCTAATGCCGTAGCGATTTCGGACCGAAGGATCGCGGGTGCGAGTCTCTCCTCGGACATGGTTGTATTGTGTTCGTCCTTTCACCCCTTTTATCGTCATATGTTAGAATAGAAACTTAACATTCCAATTGGAATAGTAGGGTTAGGGTCATGAATTCAAAAGTAACCCGTTTCATTGATTTCTTCTGAAAATTCTTATCGTAATTTCCTGTTCGTTCAAGCAACATATTCATGAAATTAATTATATTTTATTTCGACACGCACATCAATGTAGTCAGGTTTCAGTGCAAATCATTTCTACAAAGCGTTTCATAACTGCATGTGCAAGCAAGCTTGTGACGTACTACCTCACGCCGCCTCCGCAGCGCCTTTCTGCTTGCCATGAGGTTTGGGTCTCCATTCCCTAAGACCGGAGGACCCCAAAGCCTCGTGTCTCCCTTTACCGCGTGCTTGCTTTTAGGAAAAACCCTTCTCTCCCTCATGTGGCGCCGCGGTTTCCTGTTACTAATCCCTTACCACGCGTCCCAAAAAAGCTGCTTCGAGGTTCACTCGCTAGTAGTACGTTACAGTAGTGACTGCAGCAGGGCATCGGACTCAATGTGAGAGAAACCTGTCGCAAGCACATGTTGCACAAGCTCGTGCTCAACTCTTCAACTCTTCACGTCGCAATGTGCGCGTGTGCAAGTTATTCAAAGTCAGTTCAATAGTTAAATGTATTGTAAGGTGTGATTATTATGTTACTGTAATAATGAATTACAGCACAGTGGTATGTACACTCCCGTGCCTTGCCACCTCGCGGCCATTTCGTGCCTACTTCACATCGGTGTCATCGCTCACGTATACAAGACTATTAATTTGCTACTTCCATAGTTCAACGTGTATTACAACGAACTAATCATTCTAAATACAGTCGCCTGGACTATGAACTAATTGCATCGCACGTGAGTGTATGAACTGTTTATTGTTGCAGCAATTTATTTCATTCATTCCCATTGTACAAAGGTACCCTGTTGATCATCCTGCTTATAGAGGGATTGTGCGAGCAACACTCTAGTGAAAAAGTTTATTTCGTGTATCACGAACCCTCCAATGTATTCTGCTGTATGGCAGGCCTGCCAACGTGCGTGCCTCAATCTCTGGGCGCAACTAGGAACTCCCAGCCTGGACCGAACCGGGAGCGAGATTGAGTCGTCGCACGTAACTTTTGTGATCTTTTTACAGCACTATGTGTCAATTCTAGTGCGAATCCCTCACAATTGTTTTTTTTTTTTTCATTTTGTTCATGCCAATGAACTGCGCTTGTGAATATTAGTTGCATAATAATTAATCACGGCATACCCTGTTAACATTCAATTGCATTATTTGTGTATCGAATCCAATGAAGTATGCTTTCATGCAGCATACCACGTTCATCGTTTAACTTCTTTACAACAATTTAATGGTTCAATTACATGTATTAACTGTATTGCCTCTATTTATTTCTAAGTGATGGTGACAAACTCCCAATTAATTAGCTTTCAGCTACACACAAGTTCCACAAACTTCCATTTGTGGTTATCCCTTGTTCCAAGGTAAGTATTTAGTTTTTGATGGATGACGGGTTATGATGTACAACAGATAACATCTGTCAATTTACAGTCCACCGCGAATATCACCTCCGCCAGTTCCTAAAGATACCGTTGGAGGGTTTACATAGAGTTTCGTGTTTATAAAGTAACGAAATACGTTGGTCTGTGAATGAGTCAATTGGCTCAGTTCGGTCGAATACAAGTACTTACATTTACAATCGAAGTACAATACAAGTACTTACGATAGTTGTAAATCAAATGCATTTGATAAGTGTTCTGCCGACTAGGAAGTGCGGTGCACAATTACTTGAAATGATCGGAAATTTCTTTTTGTCACTAATAACCAAATACACCATGATATTTTAGTTCACGATTTCATTTTGTTGATTGTGTGTAAAGGAATTATTCTCACAATGAAGAAGGCACAAGAAGTACCAATAACTGTGATTTTCGTCGAAAAGTGTTTTGCGTTTTTGTGTAGGTGCATGTGAAATAAGTTGTATTATGAAATACAATTACGGTTTCACTAGGACTTTTTATTGAAATGGACACGTCGAATCAAGCATCACAACCCTCAGCCAATAAGAAATCATATTTGTTCCACTGAAAAAGAAAAAAACAACAAAAACAGTATTCTTCTATAACTCAAGTGATTAACCAATTAATTTTCGTTAGTCAATGTGGGTCATGCACCCACCGATGTGTCGTTGTGGAAATAAATCATCAGTGCACAAGAAAAGTGACAGATATAAAAAATCAATTTTTCGTTAAGTTATGAAATATATTTAGAAAATTGTCTATTATTGCAAGTAAAAATGTCTTATAGTACACTTGTCAACCAGTATCTAGAATAAAACGTCGGTGTAAGAAAGTCGAACTGTTATCGAACAAACTCGCACAAGTTAAGTTTTGCCTTGATAATAATAATGATAATGATAATAATAATAATATTTCTTTTAATATTTGGGAAATCAAAGATCAGTCATTTCTTCATATCAAATCTTACATCTTAATTCTATAATACGTTTCGGATATTGTTGCGTTCCCATCGTCAGTAAACTCTACATCAATGAGAAAAGAACAACAAGTTACCGATATTTTTGATAACGCATAGACAAAGTAATTAAAACAAACACATATGTGAATAATTTTTCAAATTTTTACTCTTAAATAAAACAATGGTCGCGAAATAATTCGTTCCCCTAAACATAAAGCCATACTCCAGCAATTGACATGGTGAGTTGGAATGTAGGATGTATAGTTAAAAGTTTTATACAAATACAAAAACCATTTAAATGAATAAAACGAAGAACATATTGTCAGTACATAAGGAAAAAGATCTATCTAAATCCTGTGAATTCAATTCAATTAATGTCTTATTAATTGAATTGACCTATTTAGACAGATCGCTTTCCTTGTGCATCGATAACATGTTCTTTGCATTAGTAGAAAACTTCCAATTCGACATCCCGAATTGCATACCGCAGCCTAAAAAACAGATTAAGTCTACTTTCTCACGGTGCAAAAGTGACCCACTACGTCGTGGGTATGAAGAATGTGTGAATGGATGCAAGTTGTGCGACTGCTAGGATGTGGCAGGAGAAAGTTGCTCACGTCTCACTGGCTCCGTATCGGGATTCGCGACATTCAACAAGGAAAGCCCCGTCGAAAATTCTCGTATTTGATCTCCCAAACACAAAACTCGTGCGTCTCCCTTCTACTCGTAACCTGATAGGGACCTAACCCGTTGACCCCTCCAGGAACTTACATTGTCGTCGTGGTGAAGCCGGTAAATCGATAGCGTCAATGTGTTGTCGATACGCTAACGTGCCAAACGAGGTTTCGGTGCTCAGTGTCCATGCCAAAAGAATGAGAGCGCTGTGGTACTCTCGAGTCACCTACCATCAGAGAAATCTTCACACGTACGAGAACGCGCTCTTTGTTTGCGCTTAATCGAGGCTTTACACTTCTAGGGCATATTATATGTTTGCGAATACCATATATATATTATATATTCAACAGTAATCTAATTTCAAGAGTATTCAAGAGTATTTCAAGGGTATTCTCTGTAATAGGATTTTCTGACTCTTTATTCTAACAGCTATTAAAGAACTAATTCAAAGGTAATTGAATTTTTGTTTCAATAACTAAAATGATTGATTTAAAACGGCTCTGAAATCGAATTCGAAGGCAAAATGAATCGTATCTGAATGAATACTCTCGGAAGCAGGAGTTACTAAAGCATTTATTGCGAACGGGCAAATCCAGTATTCGTGCATGGTAGGTAAAAATCGTGTTGAGTAATACGAATAGGACAACTCAGTACATTGTAAATACTTTCAGTACTTTCGCAGACCTGACAAAAATTACATTTCTCCAGACTACATGAGAGGCCAATCAAAAACGAATGAGAGTATGTGCACCACTATATCATAATTATTTAGTTTCCGAAATTTGTTTCAATTAGAGGTTATACTGCAACGCATTTTATAGTTGATCTTTCTAATACTCTCTGAGCGCAGGTTCAATTACGGTAAGAATCTAGTAAATCCCTGGCTGCGTGAAAAGTAGTACGTATGAAAACTAGCACGCCGGTTCATTTGGCTCCTTGAGTTGTAGCTCCAGTGCCCGCATTCTTCCTAGAACACCGTTGCTTGTTCGGTTGGACAAGACCCAATAGGATAGATACTCTTCCTTCGCAAGGCGTATTTTCCTGTCGCATTCCACCAAGTATTATTAGCACACATCTTACAGATATGTGACGAAACTTGTGTCTATTTTCCACAAATACTTGTTGTTGTTGCTGTGTTGTTGTTGTTGTTGTTGTTGTTATTCTCATGTTTGGCTTTTGTTTGAAAGGTCCATATCCACCTTCGGAAATACAACATGTTAATGAGTGTCGGTATCAATGTTTATATGTTTTCTAAAATAAAACCACATTTCATTATCGGTAACAAATATCGCACTTCCAAGAGAAAATGACAAAAGTGCGAATTTCTGATTTCTCAGAAAGAGCAATTTTAAGTTTCGTAGTTCTGTAATACTCGTTATAGATTGTACCAAATATTCATCTTCTAGCGGACAGTAATTGAACTAATTCAGAATAGTAGCAGTACCTCTGGTAACCTCTTTTAGCTGAAAAATGACTATTTCGCACTTGTGTCACTTTTCTATTGAGGTGCAATATATTACATGAATGAACAAAATCACAAATGATGAATTGAATAGAAATATTTTATTTAACTATTTTATATCAGAAGACAGGCTTATCGGAACTCGAGCATATCAGTTTATTCATCATATCGCTATTTTATAAAAGAGCAAGATAAAATATTTGTGGAAAGATTTTTGTGTGTGGAAAGATCAAGATGAAACGAACTGAGAATGATTGACCTATATTTATTTTTCTTCTTTTGACATAAAAATACATGAATTACTGAAAATTTATCTACGTTGAATAAAGAGGAAATCAGGATTTACCTTATTCGTAGGTCTACAGCTTCAAGGCTCGTTTCCAGATGGGAAAAATAATTACCGTTATAATTCCTCAAGTCTACAAATTACATTTCTCAGTAAATTCTTACGAAGCAGACAAATGAGTTACACTCATTGCATTTCATCTTTCATAAGATCCTCAGCGATATTTCTGCTCCGGAAATGACTACTAATTGCTACTGTCGTCTCCACACCTTTATTAACACACTATCTCGACATTTTATTACGAAACCAACACTATTCCAACTTTATCCCCTTACCCACTCCTTGCATATTATAGGCCATTCGAGTGATTTCTCTCTTGACTAGCAGTAAAACGGCCTAGATTGCGAGTAGTATTGCGGTAGCAAATGTGGTAGCTGTGAAGCCCACAAACGGTATACAGGTGGTGACCTCGTGAATATGGAGAACGAAGTAAAGGAATACCGATCGTAATAGTTTCTGGATGCGGTCGGAGACAAAATATCAGAGATTTATTTAGTCGTCAACACACAAGCAAGATCTGATTTCTTCCGTAGGTGCTGCCTCAAAGCAAACTGACCATTATTTTAACATTAACTAAGGTAATTAAAATTGAATTATTGAAAAATATCAACAAAAGCGTTCACATACCTACATCTCCAGAGAAGTTCATTAAAAGAAGTTAAGAGAAGTTCAATTGAACACCAGCTGAAGTTCACTAGTGTTGCAATCGTTTCTCATACAAGAAAGTACGTGCTGTTCTGACACGACTTGTTTTTAAAGCCTCAGGAAGGTTGATTTTAGCTGAGAGGCTGGTGACGTAGGGGTGACATAAATGGATACTGAGAATATGAGTTCGAATTCCAGTCCCCGATTTTCAATTTCTTTTCATGATCTACACTCAAATATATTGACAGCTCGAGAAGTTCACGGTAATCCTCCCTCGCAATCTGGTTTTTAGATAGTTTTAAAAAAGTTAACGAGTTCTTTGAATTCGCAATAATTGATTTCTTTTTCAGAAAAACCGTGCACATTTTTCGAATTGTTATTAAACTTTTTGAAATTAATATATCCGCTGTTAGTGACTGATGAATTTTTTAAACACCTTTTTTTAGAACAAGGTCACGTGATGACGTTGGGCAAAGAGTAAAAGCTCTCCTTCCAATTTTTGTTCCAAGAGAGCACAAACTGCGTTAAAATGGCATATCTTAGAAGCAGTCATGTTAAAGCATATTATTTGTGTTTTGTCATTGAGGTCCCAATCCTGGAGCGCTTTTGAAACTGATTAGACTTTCTTTCCCTCACGAACTGTCTAATGTTGGAATAGAAATAAATTGTTTTTTGGTTTCAAAAGTAACAATAATCTGCAGTAGTTTTTTTTCTCGAACGTACTGCCTAGATAGGTAACAATTTGACATCCCAATGGATAATAATAATTTTGGGAAAATTGTTTTGGAAATCTGATTTTTATTCCCCTCGCTCTCTTCTTCCGCGTCTACGTCCAAATTGTCTTAAAGATTTATTTGTAGGATATTAATCAGTACTGAGCCCAAATGCTTCTATTGTAGACTGCACGAACGTTAAGTGTCTTAGTTACATTTTTCTCAAGCCCCAACGAGTTTTGGCATAGCAAAATCTTTATGCCCATTTTTGCAGCAGTCTCTTAAAATGATATCGCAATGTGTTCATGGCAAAAAAGGTAATTTAAACTCGTTTTTCTAACTTAGAAACATGAAAAACAAGAAAAATACCTCGGAGCGACTTTCAGTTGACGAGATGATGATCATCACGTACATCATCAATCTGATATTTTATCTACATCATGAATTTGCCACAATGATTACGGTATATTTGATACATAACAAGAGGTTAGTTCGTGCCCCAAGTTACCGCCATGCGCCTACACGACCATTTACAGATTTGACACTGAATAGCAACTCGTCAGAGATCAATATTCGGTTCCATTCAGCCAAATTTGCTCGGTTATGTCTTTCCATTGTTTTTAACAATTACGATGTACTGAAACAGTGAGAGCGTAGGCTTCCGCGGCCGAAGTCAGTATTCACTTGGCTGTCCGGGTGACGGCGCGTCCGTGGCGAAGGTGCCGACGTTTCGGTCGCCATTCTGCGACCTTCCTCGGGGCGTAAAGCGCGGAGATGTGCTGATGTACTGAAACAGATCTCCGTGGGTGTACGTGTGTAGCATCCACACTCACAAAAGTAAATTTGAATTTTTCTTGTATGTGACACCTTACAAGTTCGTAAGGCTCTCTGTAGTTGTGTTCATTCTGCCACGGAGTTCGACATCCAGTTGAAAACAGGGACGATCTAGTTGCAACGTGCGCGGGGACGGTTTTTCCTTTGTTACCTTTGCAGATTGCTTTTGCTTTTGAATCCATTATGAAAAATAACATTTTGATACCTTTTTTTTAATATTTCGAAATTATTAAAATATTTAAGAACCACTTCACATAGACCAATATCCTCGCAGAAGATGAAATAAAAAGTATTTCGTAATCACTCATCATCAATGCTACGTGGATTGAATTTTTGTTTTCGTTTTTATGCTACAGGACCCGGCAATGCTGCGCTATTAGATTGTATTAAATAAATATATTTCAACTTCAAAATAAATGTATTCAATGAAGATTATCTACGTATCACTTTATCTACGTTTCAACTAATCTTTACTATTTACATTACATTTTAAAAATCAAATATTCGAATAATTTTGAGCACCACCAACATTTTGTTCGGCGTTCCTGCTGTCTATATCGCAACTTCGATGTTTTTCGATAATATGAGTCGACGCGAGGCGTGTATTTCAACATGGTATCCGTAGATCGCACTTCACGCAAGGTCCTCTGGGAACGCGATTTAATCCAATAACCCTTTAATTACTCCCGCTGCAAATAAGAACAAAGTACGAACATTTTAGCGGAATCATTCGTGTAGTTTACGAGTAGTCTATTTTTGACAGACATACGCACATTCCGTTTTATTTAAAAATAAAGTGAAAGAACTCTAACAAAGAGACTTTATTAGAATATTATATTAATTTGCCCAAAAGGTTATAATATAACAATTGAGAAGTCGGAATCCATGAACCAAAACAACAACAACAACAACAACAACAACAATGGCTTGCTTGTTTGCTTACATGACTGACGTGCTCTGGCTGTGCTCCAATATTTGACTTATGTAAATGTAATTTCACTATGCGCACGTTTTGTTGAACTCTCCTTTTGCTTGTAGTGGTAAGAGTAGCGGTAAGGGTGAGTTAATATTTTGTTAGCAATGCATAAGAATCAAGCCTGCAGTTCGTTTAACCTTGCAAATAAGTTTTCTATAACTCGGGAACAAAAATGTCTAGTCAGCTAAAGTCAGCTAAAGTTGGAATGATACACATTTTTAACTACTCCCATTACATTAAAATTATCAGAATGATCCCGTCTAGTGTATTTTAAATATGTCCTTATTGTGAAAAAAGACAATGCAAATCGAAATGCGAATTCAAATTCAAGATTCTGGTATTAATATGGGTTGGAAATCTAGGCGGTATCGAAAAGTTTATTAGAAAGCTGCATCAGGAGCAAAAAGCGACTTTCTACGGCAGGACCTCCGGCGCCAGCGTCGAGGTTAAAGACAGGGAGGACGGGGGAGACGAAAAAGGCTGTATCGGGAGATAGTTTATTTTGTCGGGGTTTCTCTGTTTCCCCTGCCCCCCGCTCTACCATTGAAACGGCAGAGGTGGCTCAGGGCATCGACTGATGTCACTGCAATGTCTTTAACCGGAAGGTACTAGGTTCCAGTCCCGACGCTGGCAGGACGTACGACACTTGTTTTTCAGCTAGGTCGAATTCAGCCGGTATCTGGAGAATTCTAGCGCAACTGATCGGTACACTATCAGAAATTACACTAAATTTAAAATGTGAATAATTTTACTACTGTACATTAATTTGAGTGAACATTGTACATTAAATGATATTAATGTATTTTTACATTAAATTTAATGCTTAAATTAAAATCAAAGGAAGTTTCTTCATTCATTCATTTCTAAAAGTGTGCAATGTTTTCTGCAAAATCAAAGAAACGTCATAACATTCAGATATGAATTTAATATTATTTTCATGAAATGTAAAATTTGTTAATCCCCATCTATTGATGGATACGTGCTGCAGATTGCAAGTGACTATCTAAATATAAGAATGGAGCAAACAAATTAAGACAAAATGAAGTTCAGGAAATGAGTGTGGTATAGTAAGTCGAAAGTAAATAACTGTAATCCTGGAACAAAAAGTTCTTCTATTTTGTAAAGTCGTTATTGAAGGTATGATAATTGCCAGCTATTGTTTTTGGATGTATCTATTGTGCAAAATTAGAAACAACTCTCGGATTCTTAAGATGATAAGTTGGAGTTGTATTACTATAACACACTAAATTAAGAATAATGATTAATTAAATAACTTATTACTATCGATAGAACATTTGAGATAAAATTGTTATATTACATCCTTAAGAAATTTTAATAAATAGGCAATTGCTCTTAGTAAGAGTAAAATTGCATTAATAAAAACATTGGGTATTGTTAAATAGACAATGGATTGAATCCTTACGCACCAAGTAGATTTTGTGATTTAGGAATTTCTAGTATCTTCAAAGAAGAAAGATAACATTATATAATTATAATATTACCGTCTAGTAATAATATTACTAATAGTTTGTTTCACATTAAATCTCTAAATTCTTTGTAAAATATATTTAATAATATTTAGTATACACGTTAATGATTATTTATGCACTAAGTGGCATTATATGCCATAAAAGCTATGTCGTGTTGGGAACAGAAGAATTTGCTCTTGAAGCAGAAGTAAAAAGAAGCCAGAAATTTCTGCATTACTTTTAATGCAAAAGTATATGAAAGTAATTATCATGAACGCACATTAAATTTAATGTACACATAAAACAACGTTATATACGTGTACCTTAAATTTAAAGTTTACGAACAGTATATTCAATGTACGCGTACAGTAAATTAAATGTACGCGTACAGTAAATTAAATGTACGCGTACAGTAAATTAAATGTACGCGTACTGTAAATTAAATGTACGCGTACTGTAAATTTAATGTACAGTAAATTTAAATGTACACATACTTTACAGTTACTGTACGTGTATATTAAATTTAATGTGTGTACATGATAATGACTTTCGCAACCCCAAAAAGGTACATGAGAGACTCTACAATGAAGTTGGCGGCCTCCAAGACGCCCTTCAAAACGTTTACGTTAAAAGTAATGCAGAAATTTTTCACAGTGTAGTTTTCCGTGGTTTCTTCGATCTCTGGCTCCTCTCTGGAACAGCAGAGGAATCCCGGAGCAGTACCCTAACCAACGGACCGCGCGACTTTCTTTACTCTTCTGTCCTACCCTGTCCCTTTCCGAACACTTAAACTTACATGCACTACATAACCACATGCATGCTAGGAGACCGGTCGGGAGCTTAGAGCTCGTCCCGGCTGGAGCGGTGCCCTGCTGATGGGAGATACTTCCTTAGGGAAAGCCCCGTTAGTCGAGAGGTAAGTCGCCGCCGGATCTCGGCAATCAGTTGGAGAAGATCATGGCCATCTGCTGAAGGAAAAATGCACTACACTTATGAGACTAATGACCTTCGCAGTTGAGGCGCACGTAATCACTAATCCATTAATCAAAAAACCACCGTTGCTCTATCATAATTTCCTTACAATCACACAGGCTAAGTTGGCTCAGAGCAGCAATGCCGTTGCCTTTGACTTTGACAGTTGATGACAGTGGTCACCTTTCACGTAGCGGGAGGCTGCATAGTTTTCTTTCAACTTCTGCGCGCATTGAAAATGCGAAATATAGTAAATACCACGCTATTGTCTTACGCATTGCTAGTTGCTTCCCTGTCAGATCGGGCATGTCGGCTTCGCGCGTCGTGATTTTCCGAGCCCTCCCAAGGCGTAGCACGGCCGCCGCCGCGGCGTGCGTGAGTGGCGTGGAGCGGGGCGTCGCGTCACGTCGTGCCGCGTGGCAGTGCGTGCCGGGGCGTGCGGTGCGTGGCAGAGCGTCGCTCC
>BOPP01000118.1:2458498-2477938 GCA_017312745.1 Gryllus bimaculatus
GGGGGAGGGGCGTGTGTGCATTGGAGTTCCGGCCCCACGCCCCTACGCACCTCGCCCCCTCACGCCTGACGCACCTCGCGCGCCCTGGGTCACGAGGTCGCCGGCTTCAGAGCGCCGAGTAAAGTGATTCAGGCGAGCTGAAATCTGAAACCGTTACTCGCGTCTCACACTTTGCATTTCTCGTGCCTCGCCAGAAGTCGTCGGAAAAATGTCGGTCGCCATGAAGGACTGTCGTGTGCTGGGCGTTGTGGACTCATAGAATCGGCCTCGCTAGCCGCTAGAAATTGCACAAATACTATTTGTCGTCCTCGTACATCAGTAGTTATGTGCCTTTGCTTTGCTTAATCAGATCGACTGAAATCAGAAATTGTTATGTTGGTAAAATCCTGTTCTCTTCTGTACTAGAGGACGTTGAAACTCATGACTTGTTTAGTCTCAAGTGAGTTTTAAATTATTTAAATTGCCGAGTGCCACATGAAATTGATAGAATGGAAGCTCCGGAATCAATGGGATTGCCTTATACGCGTTTAAGTAATCAATAAATCTAAGGTCTGAAGTGAAGGCGAAATAATGACGTTTATACCACTGCAGGAACGGAAGGCGGTTTGGGGCCAAGATGTAACCAGTCTGATGCTAACCCCTTTCTGGGAAAGAATTGTCGAAAGCCCATTTCTCTTCAAATTTTCTTTGATGTGTACAAGGTGAGGATTGAAATAATGCAAGTCATTTTTCTCAACTTAGATTTATTAAGAGAGACTATTTTTGGAGTCATTATCGTCATCAGTATCATCTCGGTATACTTGTATGTGGCGAAAGTCGGGAGACAAAGATGGCTTCCATTATTTCATCTTTCGATAATTTTAACTACACCTTATCAGCATTCCTTCAATATAAGGTGTGGGATATATATTGCTCAGAACTATTGAATATACGGACAACGACTTGTAGGTAGATACTGATTCCACACCAAGGTCCTAGAGCCATCATTTCTTAAAGTTCGCTGGGTGAAAACTCTGTGATCAGGGCACTTTAGCTCGCTTGACAAAAATAATGAACTCCGGGGGAATTTCAAGCCGTAGTTTCGTTTTTTCATTTAAATATTTCAGTATTAAATTTTCGTTATTTGCATTTTATGTTACTTCTTTTAAGGGTGCCATTTAAATAAGGCATTCGTCACATTATTGAGAAATTCTTATTATTATACTTATGTTTTTATGCTCTTTTCCTCATATATTCCTCATATACGTACTGTTTGTACTATTAAAATTAAATCAAATAGATAGAATGGTTCGTGTAAATTATAAAATAGTAATACATATAGTGTATGAAATATCTTTTCCAACCATAAATGAAGGTGAAAAGAAAAGTAAAGAGTTTCAAGCGATTGTATCCCAATCTCGAGATAATGTCTAGCTTGAACACATTAGCATAGATACTAGTCTCAATTTTACATTGCCTCGCAGTAAAATTATTCTCCCAAACGAATCTACAAGATACCCTCATTTTTCATGATCTGTGGAAGTAATGGTATGATATCTAATGTGATCTTCACGCATATTGTACTCTGTACACGAATTGTCCGGTTCCGTGCACATTTTTTTTGCTTTCATACACAATGCTTTCTTTCGCCTACATTCTTGCGTAGCAGACAGATAGTGGACAGTACTTTCAGTTCTGTAAACCAAATTAACATAAAGTGAAATGCACGCACTACACCTCTTTTGGCACTGAACGAAGAAACGTTTGTAAGAGAGGGAAAGAGTGTAACATCGTTTCTGAGTTGCAGTTTGGAATTGAAACCAGGATAATCTGAATGCAATCCGTGTAGAGAAGTTAATCACTGACATTGAGCCATCCAAGGAAATCCGTGAATGTAATTGGAGGGCAGATGAAAACAAGCGAGACAATTGCGCAGAGGCGTGAGTGTAATCTACGAGGGCGCGCGCGTGTGTGCGTGTGTGTGTGTTTGGGGGGTGGGGTAGGGAGGGGATTGCGTGAGTCAGTCGCGGAAGAGAAGGTCCAGAGAGGGAAGGGGGGGATGTGGCAGGCGCAACAGCGAAGGGAAGAGCGCAATGACGGGGAAAGAATCCTGCTGTCGCGTGGGTCGCAGGGCAGTGGAGCAGAAACAAAGGGGATCGACGGAGGTTGGAAGTAGGCAGCTAATCGGAGTGCCAATAAGATGTAGTGTCTTAGATAGATAGATTTGTTTATTATTTTTGCAGGTGGCAGAACACTACAATTTACATTTTACAACTAAGAATAGTAATACACTGTAATTTTAAAGCATTTTAAGGCAATAATAACAATAATAACAATAACAGCATTACCTATACACTTTATGACTGTCCTGCACGGAATGTTTAACTAATAAATACACTACACTGCACTGCACTTCACTTCGCTACACTACACTACACTGTACTTCACTTCTCTATTTCTGTATTGCACTACACTTCACAACATGTCACAACACTCCAATTCAACTACTACGAGTACTTTAAATATAATTGTATATTTAATAAACCAATGCATTTAATAGTGATTATCACAATACTACTACTAATAATACAAAAAAATAATTATTATAATAAAATTATAATTAAAATAATATTTATTTTAATAAACCTAACTTATACAAATGTCCTTAGTTATTCTACTTTTAAAACTTTGTACACCTAGACGAAAGGTTTCCATGGCTGTCGCAGGTAACTTATTCCAGTCCGTTATTTTTCTATTTGTGAATGACAATTTTCCAACATCTGTTGTCTGTGTCCTGAACTGAATTTTGTGCTTGTCTTGAGATTTTGTGAATGTTTGTGAGGCTCGTGACCTCCTGCGCCGAAAAATAAACGCCCGCGTACGTTTTGAATTATTTAACCATTTTTATTTCAATATTTCTGAGAAATTGAGCTACACCACTAATATCTCGTTGTTAAACTGTGACTGACTTTTCCGTGGTCACGTATGTCATTTTTGTTTTTGTTTTTCGACAGCCAGTTCAACACTCAATTCTATCGTTATCTAAATTTTGAGGATAAGATTATCTGACTAGGAAAGAATGCTAAGTGTGAATTTAATAGTTTTATTCGTTGTAAGGGTTTCAGGAACTATATCTTCCATTTCAGGTGACTGTAATGTTAAATAATTTAACAACGTATCACTTTTGAAATAGCTATATTGAATCAGTTATTGTAAAAAACTCCATAACGGACATTTTCCAAAAACTGTTTTTTGGGGGGATATTCTTCTTAGTTTTTAGGTTAATGATTTAATGTAAAAGTGCCATTACTACAATGCCTACAACATAGTGCAAAGTTCGCTGAAATATGTGATTTATTGTAAAAATACCTCAACTTCTGTGGCAGAGGATTTTTACACCAAATTGCATTGCTGGCCAGTAATGCACCAAACGATTGGCAAGCCCTATAAGTAAGGTTCTAGAGTAATGTTGTTGAAATGAAATGTTTATGCTTCAGTTGTGTTGCTTGTGGCTAAGAAAGGAAAATGTCACGTTTTGGTGGAGATGATGTAAATAACACGAAACGAAAAGTGGAGTTACAAATGATAAACTGTACTTCAATACCGTAAAGAAACTGTAAATAGTACAATATCAGATATTTCAAATTGATTCCGTAATAACAAATTAATAGTAAGTGAATTGAAAACAGTTGCAATGCAGTTTTCCAATTCAAATAAAAATCTCTGTACTCCCTTGAAAATGAACGGTGTGCCATTGACGGATGTTAAGGTAACAAAATTTTTAGGCCTTTCAATTGGATCAAATCTTAAATGCAAAGTCCATTTAAATTAATTGAACGATACATTAAGTTTCTTATGCTACGTTTTCAGAATTCTTTCAGATTCAGTCAGCCTTCATACTATTCGCTGTGTATATTTCGCACATGTTCATTCCCACCTGATATATGGTATAATATTCTAGGGAAATACATCTTATTGCTCTCAGACTTTTATATTACAACTATCTTTATTAATCTAGGTATTTTACCACTTCTTTGTTTCTTGGTGTATGAATCAGTGGTTTTTGGCTAAACTGAGTTACTTAACGGCGGGAATATATTTTCAGCAAACGCCGTTGTCTATAACTACAACACTCGACGTAGTAATCATATTCAACAAGTGACAGTATCAAGAGCTCCCTCCAAAAAATTCACATATAATTCATGTACCTTATTTTACAACATCTTTCCAGATGACATTATACGATTAAATTCCATGCAAAAGTTTAAGTCCCAAGTAAAATATTTTTTGCTGCACAACTGTTTCTATACAATTAGAGACTATACCGAGCATTCAAAGGAAAGTGTATTAATTTTAACAATGACATTTAGTGTATTATTTAGCATTTGGATTTATAACAGTAAAGAACCTGTAATAAGTATTGTACTTCAGATTCTGAGTAAATGCCCCCTCGATCACATTTTCGTCCAGTTTTCCTTGTCCTTGAGCAAATACTGAGATGGCCCCCATGTTTTGCTTCTGCACATAAATGTAACATCCCATAGCACGTCACACACAGTTTTTAACTGTTTTTGACGGAAATGAATGAATGAATGAAATGAAAAAAAAATAAATGAAATACATAAAATACATAAAATACAAGAAATAAAATACATAAAATACAAGAAATAAAATACATAAAATACAAGAAATAAAATACAAGAAATAAAATACAAGAAATAAAATACAAGAAATAAATAAGCCCAATTACGTGGAAAATCGTTTTTGAGTCATTCTGGAAAACTTAAAACTAATGTTCACAAAGTACTGGACTAAAACTAAGAAAATTTTAGAAGTATATTGTTAAACACTTGATTTATATCTTTCAAAATGCCAGTCTCTGTGTACAATTAAGCGCAGCTTAACTATATTTAACTTTATGTTCGAGGTTATATCGTGGCATATTATTGTTACCCTTGCCGATTGCCACTTTCGATTGTTAACAGCTGTAAGAAGAAGTGATATATCAAAGTTTTCGAAATAGAAAGAATTACGATGGTTTTACAATTTTGGGACGTCGATTCCAAAACTCTGAAAAAGAGAATCTATCTCCAATCTTCTCACAAAGGAGAAGTAAAAGAAGCGTACAAATCACAGTGACTCATCAAAGCGTTATTTTTCCTGTTACTTAATGTGAAAGAAATAAGATACTTCGTTGGAGTTGTATGTTGTATTCTGTGTTGTGAAATTGTATTCTGTAATATATTTTGAGAACGCAAGCTCCATCAAAGTATTCAATTCCTGAGAAAACGTGTATTAAATCATCCCCAAGAAGGATTCACATTTTTTCCGAAAGGAAAATTCATTATCTTCCATCATATTTAACACTAAAAAACATGAACTTTTCAGAGAAAAAATGAGAGATAATGAAGGTAACTATTAGTTAAACTGCAAGTGTTTTTCAGGACAGTTTAATTTGCGTTTCGAGATATCTCAAGTTGACTCGTGTATTACTTATGCACCCCTAAATTAAACAACAATTAAAAACCAGGCGTTAATTGATATAACAAAACAATATGCTGTTACAGAATTATTAGTTCTCATAAAACTAAAAGAGAAATATAAGTAATGTTTCTCTCATTTCTGTCAAACCTCAAATGAAACGTCCATTTTAAATAAATTGAACCCAAAAGATCATTATGCTAAGCGTTCAGAATTCTTTTAAATTCAGGTCGTCGTCATAGTGCTCGTTGTGTATATTATGCGAATGTTCATACATTCCCCTGAATAATGGATAATATTTTGGGAAAATACATCCTATAGCTTTCAGCCTTTAGATTACCCCTCTCTCCGTCTCTACCTCTTTTTCCGTCCTTCTCTGTCTCTCTGACCATTTGGACTGCATTCATAGGCTTTCGCGGCCGGAGTCAATACATTCTTGACTATCCGGGATGAGCCGGGATGAGTCAATTGAAGTGACGTTTCGGCCATCTTGCTGTGGCCTTCTCCAGAGCTATGGCCGAAACACGGCTCATCCCGGATAATCAAGAATGTATCACTTGGACTGTATAATTTTGGGCATACTATAACAAGTATTATACCTCTGCTTCTGTCTCATTGGCCCCCATTTCGATCTGGTTTTCGTCCAGTTTCCCTGATTCTGTCAGCAAATGTTGAGATGGCCCTTTGTGGCCCCTTCTGGACATAAATGTAAATTCACTGTTCAATGCACGTCTTCTAGAGTTCAGGTTAGTTATATAATTATTAATAAAATTTGTTTATTGTCCCATTAAAAACATTGTTTCTTTATATATAAATGTGATTTATTCTGTTTCAATTAGAGATTACAAGTCTGTAACGTTTCGAACTTTTTTAGCATTCTTCAGGCCTATGGTGTAAAGAGAAATATGAGTTTTAGTTTACGGTATTGGAGTAATATACAAAATGTAGAGTGATTGGACATTATTGTAATTGTCACATTATTTTCAAATTACTTTTAACCACAATTGTACGTCATTAAATATGGAAAAATTATAATGTCGTATGATTTACATTTTAAAATGTATAAATTACATTTCAAAGTGTTTATTATATTCTAGTATAAGCAGATGGTCGTTTACATGTATTTGTAATTAAGTTGTAATGTAACAAATTTAAAAATTGGATAAAAACCTTTACTGTAACCTTTGCCTATCTGTGGTCGAGATAACAACGCTACATTCAAATAGCGCGGGCAGGAGGTTGGAAACCCGTATTGATAGACATTCTGAGACATTTGAATTGTGATGTCCTTGCCGACAGATGCGGTGGTGGGAACGACAGAAGACGGTTAGATGGAGACGTACGCAAGACGAGGCAGTGTGAGGAGATTAGCGAGAGCAAGGCGTGGCAGTGCACGCAGGAGTTGAATTTATTTAGTGGAGATTGCGTGAGGCAAAGTATTCTCTCATTTGTGAAAGTTTCACGACTTGCTGGAACAGTAAAAATAACAGACAGCAAACTGGGTGCTGACGGTGCGAGCTAGAAGAATTTGATGGTGATCGGACCGTGGTACGCTGCGGGGAACTTTGAATTGCTAGCAACGCACCACGGGCGGTCGTCGCCGCTAGCTACGCCTCAGGCCTTGCATCTGCGGCTACAAGCAGCGCGTCAGAGCGGTCAGGGAATTTACGGCCCCATTTCGACGCGCTGATCTGGAAGTTGCCAACACGAGTGGCCTGAGAGACCATGATTCGACGTGACATCACGGTGAAGGAGGACGCTGATCAAGATTACGATAAGTACTCTCTCGAACGATTATTTTGTTATAAAATCGCCCGAATGTGTTTAATCGGACGTAAATGACATGCTGAAAAGACGGCACTTGGTTGAAGGTTTTTGAAAAGTCGGCGTGTGAATTAGATATTTGGAGGGAATTCGTTCCAAAAGGAGGAGGGGATTGCGGGAATGGAATTTTATTAAGTGCTCGTGGGTGGAAGGAATAGAACTTAATCACTTTCTATCGGTAGTGGCTTATGAAGGAACAAACTCGGGGTTATGAATGTAGCTATAAGGGGGTGTAAAGCAATAATTAGTTTGGGGATTTTAGAATCATGACAGAGAGCACAAAATTGTGATTTTTTTTCTGAAACGGGTTCCCGTAGTTTATGGTGGCGAGAGATTGCATTGATTTAAGTGTTTTCATGTTTAATGCATTTGATTGTTTTGGAGGGGAGTATTGTGTGATTTTACATTGAATCTCAATGTTAAATTATGTGAAACGGTAAATCTTTTCCCATCTACCGATGTTATTCATATTACTATTTGTGACTTTGAAAATAACTTCACAGACTGCTTGATGCTTACCCCCTTTTTTTCATTATTGCCAAAGTGTTACAAAGATTGTATAATTATTTGAGAATTTGTTAATTTTTTCTCAAGAGAGAAGAAACATTTTGTTATAGTGATTTTGTTACTGTAAAAAAGGCATTTTTTTGTTTAAGAATAAATGTATTGGAGTTTCGAAATTTTCTGGATATGTATTTCCCTTTCATAGTGGAGAAAGAAAGATCCACGATCCTAAAAAAATAAATATATTTTCACATTTTTTGTCTACTGATTAGGAACAGACCACAGATGTGAACCCCCCCCAAAAGGAAGTTGAGATAAAGGTTTCATTACAATAGAGTCACTTGAATAGCAATGAGATGTTCACATATTTAAGCTGGCGAAAAATATCGGTTGAAAATATTTTCCGATACATTTTAAAATATTGAGCGAGGAGAAGCCAGTGGTTTTGAAGTTAGAAAAGAAATTGATGTACTGACGAAACTCAATATGAAACAAAGACGTCTTAAGAAAGAAAAAAAAAGAGAAACGATGCAGCTCCCAGCCTTGTTGGCTGTCGCACGGATGTCTGCTGTGACGCGTCGGTCGGTCTCAATTTCGCGCCTGGATGTCACATTTAACTCGACTCAACTTTCTCGAAAACAATTTTATTTTCAGCTAATCTGGATCTGCCGTTCTCCATAAAATTCAGCATAAAATCTGGGCATTTTTTTGTAACGATCTTCCAGACGCTGTATAAAGAGGAAGGTTTCGTTTGTACCATGAAACTTTTAATTTTGCCCCTTTGCGTAATACTAATATTAAAGTATTTTGAACCATTTACAACAAAGCTAGATGTAACTTTCGGAACCGATGTAGGCTTTCTGAGAAAGTGTTGGATAATAATTTTTCAATGCTTTTATTAGTAAAAAAGTTTATTGAACTTCGATCCTAGATATGTAGTACCATTGATCACAATTTCAGTTTAAGGCCAAATTCAAATAAAATGTAAGCTAGTTGATATGTATGTGAACTAGACACCTCTGTCATTATAGATCCAAAGTACACATGTCCAATATAAATTCTTCGTTAAATATGAAAAATTAAAAATATAAATTATTGGTCGTTGTTCGTAACGTTTTGTTGATATTTCCTCGTATTTCTTTAACATCGTTTGCACGGAAACTACTAGTTTTTTTGTTAAATTTTTTGACCCAGTAACCTGACAACAGTTTATTAAAAACTGCATATAATTGTTATTAACATGCTTTAATAATTTACACAATGCACAGTATTTTGATTTAAATTGTAGGTTTTTTTCATTTAAATTGTGTGTAAAATTCCAAATTCTATCTTGGAGAAGCCCTGTGCTTTTTCACTCTACCCGTCTTAGGCGACTCAGGTCATCAACTGATGTCGCTGCAGTGCCCCTGACGGGAAGGTCCTAGGGTTCGTATCCCGACGGTGGCAGACTTTTCGACAATGATGACGAATTCAGCAGTAATCTGGAGGAGAATTCGAGCGATCGGCTGCTCTGATTAGTAATTATCCGTGTTTTTTGCGATCAAGACGAGGCGGATGTCGGAACAGTACCCTAATAAACGACCCACTAACCATAAGCAATCTTTCCTTCCTCTTCCGTATCCTATTCTAACCCCCTTGGTTCACACACTCACACTTACACGGACTACACTATCACACATCCTTAGAGATTGGAGGTTGTCCCGGCTGGGGCGGTGCCTCGGTGGTGGGAGATACCTGATTGAGGAAACCGCGCGTGCCGACGGGTAGTTCGGCCCCGGCACTACTCTTACGGGACCAACGACCTTGGCGATCGGTGCCCCCGCAATTACTAATCAATCAATTGAATTGTGCTTGTTTCTCTTGAATTGTGCTCTTGAATTGAATCTCTTGAATTGTGCCATTCTCTTGCAATGAATACGTGCAAATGGGGATGCAGTCTCTTGAAAACGAACCTGGAAAAGTGTCTAGCCATCGGCCACTTAGAATGTAGGAGGTCAAACAACCCCAGACGTAGAAATCAGTTGGTAGAAGATTCAGTGACCTCGGGCCGCGAGCTCAACTTTTCCCGCGCGCATTCCCCGGTCCTTTCCCCCCCCCCCGCCGCGTCGCGTGCAACCCGGCGGCGGCTCGCGGCCGCATACATGTAATAGGCCTCGTTGCGCCCCGGGATGAGCACCGCCGCGGGCTTTGGCCGCGCATTCTGCGTCAGGGCACAGCCTGCTGCGGCGGCGGCCGATTTGGGCTCGGCCGCGCGCTGCCCCCGCCTCGGGCCACGGGGGAGGGGCGAGGCGGGACGCCGTGGCTGCCCAGATTGATGCCCTTCCTCCCCTCACAGCCTGTTTTAAAGGCGGGAAGAAGTGAAAGGAAATAGAATGGGACTTGACATACTCTAGCTGAGACAGTAGAATCATTCTAATCGTCCGCCGGAAATCTGGAATTTTTGGACAGACTAAGCCCCGGCAACGAACAAGATGATATATAGTGTGTCTTAATACAGCAGAGTCGAGGTAATCCGAGCTTCGCTAATCCGTGATTCCGGATAATCCGAGGTGGCCTGATGTGCGACAAGTCACCAAACAAGCAGCATTAATCGAGCTGGATCATGATGGGTTGGCAGCACTGAGTGGAAGGTCACGTATTCGGTGGGTGATGTCAGTATGTCTGTCTGCTTCAGTGTTGTGACCGGTTCGGGTTCATATCTGTATGTGTTACATACATAATATATTTGTAATTGTAATAGAATCTGTAAATTAAATTTTACTTCGTTATACATTTTAGTATTTTCTTTATTTCCGGATAATCTGAGTTAAGTCGGAACAAATTTGAGCTGCTCTAATTTCCTGCAAACTCTAAGCATTTTCAAACATTCCAAAAGTACAATATTTATGACAGTAATTTGTCTTCTGAATAAAATTGTTCTAAAATAATTAGATCATTAAAAAGTCATGTACATTTTTAAAAGTATTTTTTGCATAATTTCTGCTTGATATTAATGCAATTTATATATTTTTTTTTCAGAAATACTTCCAAATTTCTTCTTTACATTTTTTTCAGATAAAATAAAGGACACTTAAAAATGTCCAGGTCTAATGTTGGTCGAACTTTTAATTTTCGATAATGTATAAGTTAGTAGTAATAGGTATGTTTTTACGCGTCAGGATAGCTGACTATTTCGCTGCGACTGTAGCGGTACTGTGCTTGGCGTGTTGCCGCGAAGGATCTGAGTTGGAATCTCGGTGCGGAGAGACAAATTGCTGATTCGAAGCACTTTTGCAGGTCCGTGCAATAGGAAAGTATTGCGTAGCTGTTAAAAATAATGCGAGAAAGTGTGTGCGGTGAAAGCACCATGAGATTTAGTTTTGGAAATAATACGTATTTTCAATTGTAAATTTTTGAATAGTAAATAACTTTAATAGTATGTGCAATTTTTGTGAACCTATAATTTAGCCTACCTGTGTAAATATTGCATAAAATGTACGGGTAAAGTATTTAATTAACCTTAAATTTGAACGATTTGTTTCTTTGGTTTTTGTTGTAGTTTTTTTAGCCAGCTTTATGGACTTCACTCCGAGGCGAGAGCACATCTGCTCATAGACGTATAATGGAACCGAGGAAGCCAATACCAGTAAGAATTAATTTTTAAATATTATGATGTCTTAGTCAATCTGTAATCATTTATGGTTTTGATTCTACAGATGACAAAACCGCAGAATGATAATAAAGGCTGATTTCAATTTAGGGTTGGAAGGGTGACAGCTTCCAAAGAGAGAAGGCTTGTAAATCGTCGTCCATCAACTCAGCCTATCCCTCATTAAGTCAATTTGCTATCGTAATGAAGTCATAATTCGAAAGAATCAGTCCAAAGAAGCGTTAAGCGTAAAGTTTAGTGTGTGGAAGGAAGTATGGCAGCAGTGCTGTAAATGCATACATTGATCTACAATGCATGAGTGTGACACATTAAGAAAAGGCTATTTTTTTGTTTCTCAAGAACACTCAAAACCAGGAGCCTGATGCTTTAGTGAACAATGACTTATAGTCGCGGCTATGTTGATCTGAAATGTCCCTATATCTTCAGGCAATGTTTATTTTCAGCATTACGTGAGAATGTCTAAATGCTTTTAAACACTTTCGTCTGGGAAGGAAACATCGAAGGTATTATCATCAACTCCAAATGCAAATGTTCGTCATATTGTGATTTATTTGTGTGGTCAAAACAAGTATTTTGTTCTGCGACGCTATAAATGCAGCATTTTGGGAAGAGGTTTTACCAGAAGCGTATCTGCGGTGTGGCAGACATGGTACGTGTCATGGGTGTCACTCACAAGAGGCGCTTTTTAAAGTATACCCGCTAAAACAAACAACAACCGTAATTTGAAGTATTCTGACAGCACATTAAGCACTGGCAAGAAATGGGAGAATCTTGACACAGTGAGGCCAATCCCAAGAAATCTTGAGAGAGCTGATTGTCGCCTGATTTTATCTCAACACTGGCCAGGAGTACTTGCAAGCTCACCTGCACCGTATCGGCCTTGCTGATGACGATACCTGTCCGCTGTGCAACCTCGTGAGAATGGACGAAGACCACCTGAGGGATTGTACAGCACTCACTCACCCGAACGAAGGCATTATCAGTCGCAACTGGAAGGCTCGGAGACGAATGGTTGGACAACCACGGACGGGCGTTGGCTAAAGTAAAGTAAGTAAGTAAGTATTCTGACAGGGGCACAATCCAATGCTTGCCTTGGGCATCTAAATATTTAGATACATTTCGAAACCATCTCCCGTCGTCATCCTACTGCTTACATAATTTCAGCCATCTTTCTGATTATTGGAATTAGCCAGAATGTAAGAATTATCACCGACCTACACTTGGCATGCGGAGCTATTTGCCCCTTCAGAATCTCCCCCAGCGTGGCTATACCCCTGCCGAAACAAAATCCAAGCTCTTGACTGGTCTCCAGAGAAGTGATATAGTGTAGTGCAAGTAAGTGTCATAGAATACGTAATAATGTAGAAAAAAAGAAATGAAAGGTGCGCGGTCTTTTCCCGCTTTCTAATGCACTGCTCCGGCATTCTTCTGGCACTGATCGGAGAAATCACGGAAAAACTACCTAAAAGAACAGTCGGCAGGTAGAATTCTTCAGAATTCGACCATCTATGAATTATGTAGACTATTACACTCGTGAAATTGAAACCATACTTTTTTCCCATTCATTTAAAATGCCCCAATCAGGGCGGTGTATCTCAAAAAGTTTATCGCTTTTTCTATCTGATTTTTCTTACCACTTCTCTTTACTGGCCCATCATAAACTGTAGCTCATCTATCTTAGGATGCGGTATACATCGATCGCTATGTCGAATTCCAATAAACAACGTATGAACCATTTTGATTTTAAGATAACTTTCAGTTATTTTCAATATTTGGTGCATTTTGGGACTCTGTTGGACATAATTTCACTCGTGAAATTAAAACCAATACTGTTTAATTATACAAAAAAAAAATACTCTTATTAAATGCCAATCGTGTTTGGAAATTCTCAGATAAATTCCCTACTTGCTCCACAAGTACGGAATGTATCGACAATTTCCAAAGCACTCGTGGTGTTAACCTATGAAACTCCGCCACAGACGGGGCTCGCAACCTGGGACTTCCCGGTCAGAGGCGCTGCAATTTGTGCGCTCTAATAAGTACCCGCACGTGCCTTGTTATTACCATTACATGTATTTACTTCACAAGCACAAATCTATACAATTTTGCCAATTATCTTCCCGTTTGACGATTACAAGAACTGTATTCTTTGCCCTAAGTTGCCTTTTGAGTTCTACCCTCTCATCTGAACGATTGATTATGCTAATGAAGACGTTTATGAAGAAAGTTTTTGTCATGGAGCAGACCTACTGTCTTTAGAGCCTAAGGGAGAGACAAGGCTTCATTATATTTGTGACACGTTTTCCACACCGCCTCACTTCTGTGATGAGCAATTAGCAAATATTTTCAACAACGGTGATCGAAATGTATCAGTGCAATTATTGCCTTAAAAATTTAAGAGAACTTTCTGGAATAAATAAACGGAATGGCTTCCTGGAATGACTGCTAATAAATAAATTAGGTGGAGGGGCTCTTCTACCATATTTAATTAAGGTTATTTAATGTCTCTATAAACAACGCTTGCGTACCGGAAGATTGGAAGCTGGCTCTCGTAGTTTCTATTTTTAAAACTGGCGACAATACAATACATAGTAATTATAGGCCGGTAAGCCTTACATCAGTCTAATGCAAAGTTATGGAACATCTAATTTCTAGCTATATCAGGAAAGAATTGGAGGGCAGGGAGTGGCTTTATCAGGGTCAGCACGGTTTCAGAAATGGTTTCTCGTGCGAAAATCAGCTAGTCTCACTTCTACAGGGCCTAGCCGACGTAGTTGACGAAAGAAAATCCTTTTTTTCCCAACCCTATGTCTATTTTAGCGCGCAACTTCTACATAATTTCATCATCTCTTTGATATTTCGAAACTCCAAAGGTGCCATTTTCTCATTTAATCTACTGTAATGTATTTTATTATTTTACGATATTGGAGTCGAGATAATAATATTTCAGAGTATATTTCATTGAAATGAATGTGCATACAGCAGTGCTTCTCAGGATGCTGAAGTGGAAAATACATTTCAAGATTCGAAATGGTCGGAACTACACATTGTGATGACGAGGCAGGCGGTATTGTGTTATCTCAATTACGAAAATATTACTTACAACTAGCATACATCTTTAGAGAGTTGGTTTTGATGTACGAGTAATGAAGAGCTCTATAACAAAAGCCTCCTTGACCGAGCGCGCGTTAGCAGGGGGAGCGCTTGCGTGACTTTGTGTGGCGGACTGTTGCATTCAAAATATTCGTTAAACACGAGTCGCAATGAAATAAAAATTACTCAAAAAAATGCGTATCTAACATATGACAATATGTATACTATTGGCTGCCATACCATACCATGCCTTTTTACGCTCGTCACAATAGACCAAAACAATATGTACAGTTCCATTCGAAACAAAAAAAACAACAACAAAAAATTTACCTCAATATCTCGTAAAATACAAGTGATAAAATAGAAATGAATGCGTTATCATTTAGCCTCATTCCGTCATAGACTTCTGTGGAAACGGCATTGCAATAACTTCAACCGCTCAAATACTGCAAGAGGTGAACGTACGTGAATCATCTTGTATATTGCAGTAAAAGTTTCAGAAACATTTGGTACAATTGTGAAAAAATATGAAAATATCCCATAGAACGTCATGTTAATTAGACCGAAAAATTAAAAACAATTCAAATTCTCTGGGCTTTTTTTAGTTTATTTATTTAAGGTCGCTTTTCAACAACTGGGTCAAAAGCGACCACGAGAGTCAATTTATAATTTACCCAAGAATACACATTTTTTACAGTTATGCCATTATACAATTACATACAAGCATATAAATGGTCAAAATGTATTCATATTGTGGGTACTTACATAATTGGGATAGGTACACAGTTATTTATTTACATTACACAAGTATCTCTGGGCTATGATCTCGGCCATATTGATGGAGGAATATCATCTTTGAGAAACTCCTGAGAGATCTTTAGGGGGTAACGTTGTCTAAAGACGATCAGACGGGTGGACGTGTTGAAAAATTAAAAAAAATTGTTTCGTAAATCAATTAATCGTATATTTTTGTTAAAATCTCGTCATTGATTTCTTTAAAAGTGTCTTTAGTTACGTAGAAAACGTTTTTTGCTCACAACGAAATTGTAATAGTGGCCGATTGGTTTGAACGATCCAGATTGTATAGTGGCGAGAGTAATATTAAAATTAAAATATAATTGTATTCAAGTGTTGTGTACTGCGAGAAGAAAAAGGAAATATGACTGCTAGACGAAATTTAAGGAAAAAAAAAACACAAAAATAAAAAAGTTCCTGCCTGTTGAATATGGAAACAAATGAGTATGTCGATTTTCAGTCAAATCAGAAAGGACTCTTAATTTCTGTCTGATATTTCATGAAGGAACCTGCATATAAATAACAAATTTGATGCGAAGTTGTAAAAGGAAAACGGACAAACGGACTTGTCATTCATGACAAAACTGCCTCAGAGGAGGACTGAAAGCCAGGTCTCGTTCTACTCTAGAGAATGCGGAAGACTGCGTGACGGCAGTAAAATGGAATGACGATTTTTTGCAAACTATATAGCCCATTGCGTAGGCTCAGAAATTTTAGGTGGCAGGCCCACTCGAAACGGTTTCCTCCTCCCAACGGGCTAAGACAATGGAAGTGAGTCAAGGTCAGGGAGACATCCCAGCAGAAGAGGAACCACTCGGGGAAAAATAATGGAAAACGACATTAACTAGAGTAGTGCCGTGTTTAGGTCTAATGATCTATACACGCAAAAGAGGAAAAAATATTCCTATTGCTCTGGGAACAAGGTTATATTCGACCTTTTTGTTGAAAATGAGATAATTGAATTCCTATCGTTCTCCAAATTCTACTTTCTCGAATACATATGTATATCCCGCCTAATAAACTTAGTATAGAGGAAGTTACGTAATGCAGCGGTAAATCTATTTCGAGATTTCAACTTTTTGAGGTCCCCTTGTACAATATAATACACAAATGTAATTTTTTGAAATATGTCTCACGCCTTTAATTTGCACATTTCCAGCAATTTGTAAACAATATTGCATTTATGAGTGAAAGTGATTCAAATGACTTTCAATCAAGTTTTTCGAAAACTCAAAAACTATTTGTGAAAAATGTGAGAAGCAGCTTTAAATTCGCATTTACAGTAACGTTTAAACGCTATTGTCTTTGAAAAACGGCTCCAATGTTTTCAAGGAAAATTGCTATTTAGGACGATGTTTTACTATTCTTTAATATTCTTAAAGTAATATTTCGGTTCTATTATTAGTAAACCGAAAAATTTAGAAAACTTTGAGCGGCGATAGATGGAATCTGGCAAATGTATGGGGCAAGAAAGAAAACCTAGGCCAAACGAAATGAATTAAAAAACTAACTTCTACGAGAATGTCTGTGTCATTCTGAAGCACCATTAGTTTTATACACAAAGAAATTAAATTCCTTCTGATTGCTGTGTAATGGGCGCATGTGTATTTAGGAACATAATTAAAATTTCAGAAAAAAATAAACCCTATAAAAATGAGTCGAGTTTTCATGTTATTGTCATTATAACATTGATTTGATGTCATCGTTAAAGTTGACTCTCAAGAAAGTTAAGTTCTCGATTTTTTTATGCTGGAAGATCAGGCCAAGTATTCACAGCATGGAACCATGTGTTTCTTTCCTTTAAAAGTTAAATTTAATTAGTATTTTGCTTGTTCTCACGTGGTCAAACTTTTAATGTACTAAAGACATACGTAGATTGAAGATAAGTTAAATTAATACATTAGGAACAATTATTTGCAATATAATACATTAAATTGGCGATTTCTAATTAAGTTGAAAATGAATAGAACCTGTGAAAGGCAATTTCATACAACCTGGACAAAATGACATTAACCAGGACAAAATAAGGAATTCTGCAATTCCTATCGACATCGGTTACTCGAAATGCGTAATGCAGCTTCTAGTGCAGGAATCGAATGGACGGTGTTCCATGGGGACGGTGTTCAAAGTGTCGATTACGACAAGTACAATGTGGTATGGACGGTACATATTTTATTTATTGGTAGCATTTATTGGTATTTTCCGACATTTCACATTTTGGTTTAGAGTGTTTCCGGCTGACTTGGAAGTTTCGTTGAGATTTTCAATATTTTTCTATAAGCCGTGAACCAGTGAAAATGGCTGACTTCTCTGATCGGCAGTTTTCTGTGGTTTTTCCGATCAATACCAGACGAATGCCGGAGCAGTTCCCCATCAAACGGGCCTCGGCCCGCGCGTGATGTTTTCTTCCTCTTCCTTGTCCATTACATTATCCTTACACCATACACAAATACTATTGCATTACTCTATCGCTCCTGTCAGGAGGCTTGGGTACAGCTTAGAATTTCCACCGGCCGGGGCGGTGCTCAGCTGGTGGGAGATACGTGAAGGGATGGTTTCTGATGGCAAGTCTACTTGAAAATCGGTGTCGAATCTTCACGTTCTAAGGGGAAGGAAAACCACCTCCTCCCTGGATTTAACACGAACTACACTTATGGGACTCGTTACTATAGTAGTTGTCGCGCTTGAAAATTCTAAATGGTAAATCAATCATTGTTAACTTGAACCTAGGCTCTCGGTCTAGGTTGCTTCATTTGAGGACTCTTAGTTTCATATTGTGGCCTCAGATTGTCGAAATTCTCTCGGACTTACAACAATTTTGCAGGTCTTTTTGAAGGTGTGGAGGTGGCTAATGGTAATATCAAAATTACATCAATTTGTTCATAGAATGTGTTCTAAAAGTACGATTTAAAAAATGTTTTTAAATATATTTTCAATGTGATAGCGAAGTAATTTCGATTTATGTTGGGTTTTAATCAATGAAATGTGAATTTTGTTCCGAATTGTACTTTCCATGAGAGAGAAATTCCGCAAACCGGTTTTACTCTATGTTGCTTAAATGGAAAAAGATGTTTACAGTCGAGCCAGAAGGAATTATACAGTTGTTTATACTTCCTATAAACATGCTCCACGTTGACATATTATTGACACAGTATTTTACATTTATCTCAGATCTCATTAAAATTTGACGGGGTTCCTCCCAGTTCTCATTAGTATTTGCGAAGTATTCAGCTTTCTTCCCGGCCTTAATGTTAGAAAGCTGCGACTCATTTAACACTGCGTGATATTTTTCAATGATTTTCGCAAATACCGTGTTTGTCTTCCTCAGATCTCATATGAGGAACTCATTTATTTCGTGTAACGCACTAGTAAAGTGAATCAGCTGAGTAAACTTAATCTCACAAAATGCTTCCCCCGAAATCCAACACGTGCTTACTTATTTTCCCACCATTTACGTCCTAGTAAAAGTTAGGTTATTCCCAATAAATTAATTAAACTTTTTGCTTGGTATTAATGCTTTGACTACTTATTTCAGTATTGAAGTAAATACTAGGTTTCTATTCAAACAATGTAAATAGTACACATGTGTATAATGTTGAGAATACGTATGATGTGACATAATCTAAAAGTGCGAGAATTGCCTGGTGTCGCAGGGAAAGGATCGGATGGCGGTGGGCGGAAGTCGGGGCGGGCACACCCACGGCGTCGTTTGCGCGTATGCGAATTGAGGCGTCAGTCGACGGGGAAGACGGGGTCAGTGGGGCGCGGGGCGGATAGGGGTGGGCGCGGGCGCGGGCGCGGGCGCGGGCGCGGGCGCGGGCGGCGCGCATCCAAACGGGGCGATTAGCCTCCGCGCGCCGCGCCCCCGACGCCCCCGGCGCCACCGTCGTCCCTTCTCTTGGCAGCCACTCTCGGCTACTTCCCTTTCAGTGGCAGACGAATACTCCCATTCCTGTCCCTTCCATTACGTGTTTTACAGATGTGCTTTTAACTTCCAAACTCAGATGGCATTTGTAAACGGTTTTTAAAAATTAATATTTTCTTTCTTTCTTTTTACTTCTTTTTACTTCTTTTTACTTCTTTTTACTTCTTTTTACTACTTTTTACTACTTTTT
>BOPP01000118.1:2478559-2494446 GCA_017312745.1 Gryllus bimaculatus
CAATTAATCTACACTAGTGCTTTCTGGCATTTTCCCGCAAGTCCAATAAAAGTGAGACTTGCACCCTTTTTGGTGTCTTTTTTTCTACCAATGTTAAAAAACAAAAGAAAATATTGGAGGCCTTTTCAGAAAAAAAAAGTATAAACTGCATTTCCTCAATCAAAAAGAACGCGAAAACATAGCGGTTTTTAAAAATGTACGTAACTTTAAATAAAGATCTATTTTTTAGAACAGATTTAAGAAAAATTTCTCTCCATAATGTACTTTTGACGGGTTAATTTTCAGTCCATTAAATTTGGGAACAGCACGATGTTATCGTTTTTTTTTGCTATATAGAAGGGAAAATGTGGAACGATTTTTGAAAACGTTTTTTAATTGTCTCAAATAATCATAAAATATGCCTTTGGCCTATAGATTTAGGAAACTAATGGCGTTGCAACAGCACATAGTTTAAAATCTTTATCTTTACTCTTGTAGTTTGAAATGTTAAGTTTTTGCGATTTTCTAACAAACTTGTCGTCCCTTTTGTTTGTTTTCCAGTGATCTGATTGACACCAACATTAATGCGGTTTTGAATAGGAGGCTTTGGTTGGGCTCGTGGAGAGACCTCCTGGCACACTGTATTATTTTCAGACATCTCTCAATATTTTTTTTTCAGTTGGCACATCGTAGACTCGGAAGAACGTAAACCATAGAATTTTTCCTTTCTTGTGGAAAGTAGGTGTGACTTTGTTGTGCCAACAGATTTCATCTTTCTACCAGTCATGTGCGAACTTCCTTTGGCGTGTCAGCAGTGCACACGGCCTAGTGTACGAGAAATGATTCCGAAAACGAGCTAGATGAAGGAGTGCAAAGTGACAATCGTCAATATTTAAATTTTTTGGCAAGGTGAAATTAATTTAATTTGTTACACATTATCATGATAATTGAACATTTTGCTATGGAACGGCGAGTACAAAACTTTCGCTCTTTTGTCATTATAAGGTAAAATAACATCTTTAGATTTCAGTAGAAAATTCAGTGGCTCTTAAATTTGACCGCACACTATGTAAGAAAATAAGAACTCGCATAGAAAAAAAATTTTATTTCAGAATTGTGTGGTACAAAATAAATATAGGTATTAATGCACCACTTCTTCACTCATACATTAAAATATATCTTGGAATAAGTGAATAAATAATAAATAAAACTTCTTCTAATGCATATACAATTCAGCACAAAAACGAATGTTCACTGACAATTTGTCTTCGAGCACAAAAAGCGTATTGCACAAACACCTTTAGCACAAATATCAGCTTCTAGTATTGCTGGCATTGATCTCACAAGCTTCCTGGTAAATTCAGGCGTGATTTACTTCCATTGTTCAGCGAGGACCTTCTTCAGCTCTTTTTTATTCGAAACTTTATGCTTCTTGACATGTTTTTTTCCGATTCCCACCAAACGTTGTCAATAGGATTGAGATCCGGTGATTGTGACACTGCGCCAAGGCGCACTGCGCCAAGGCGCTTTGGTACATTATATAACAACCATAACTTGACAATTTGATGGGGAATGAACGTGTTGTCCTGCTGAAAGTAATATGTCGGCCCCAGTACAAGATTAGTTGCACTTTGTTAGAGATTACTTTGTTAGAGATTACTTTCTAAAATTGTTAAATTTTCAAATTCGTTAACTGAGGAACCAGTAAAATGGAGATTCCCGACACCTGACGCAGACATGCAATTCAATGTCATCATGGAGCCCCCCCTTATTTTACAGTTGCACGCAAAGTTATCTTCTAAGGCTGCGTTAACCTTCCCCCACACGTACTATCCAAATATCGTCTTATCCAAATATCTTGCCCGTCTTGTCCAAATATCTTGAATTTACTTTTATCGATGAAAATTACAGTTTCCCAGAACTCCAAAGGGCGCGAACTGCAGCCTATTGTGCCGACTTGCCTTACTAACCCAAGGCTTCTTCGCTACTCTTCCGTTGTAACCTGCGTTGCGTAGTGTATTTCGGAATGTTTCTGTGGATTCAGTTCTCCCTGTTGTTGAAACCACCCACAAAGTCATTTTAACTACACTTTGGCGAGAATTCCGTCTGATGATTGACAGTATTTCTTTTATCTCGTTAGTTTGGTATCGTATTTCGGCCTCTCCCCCTTTTTTATTAATTAATCTGCCATCGTACTTGAATTGGTCCTCTTTGAATAGTAGAATGACGTTTTCCCACTGTCTTCGCAATAGCTCGTGATGATCTTCCCCTCATGGCTAAATTCACAATAAATCTTCGTTCTTCCATTATTTCCCTCATCTGGGCCATTTTCAATTTGATGATGCTCTCCCCAAATCTCACCATCAAGTAATCTCTTCGTCACAACTTTGTGCCCAAGAATACATTTCAACAGGTACGTTTCAAAACGTGCTTATAATGGTGTACGTCCATATCTGAGCATCGCTTATTTGTAAGTATCACACAAAATATTTAATTTTACATCTAATAAAGCATTTTCTGCTTTCAAATTGCACTAATCCTTCCAGTTTCCAAATATCAAAATTACATAATTTATTTCCAGAAATATTCATATGAGAATAATTCATAGTATCATTAAAAGTGTACAGTAAGTTCAATTGTGAGAGCCACTGTAAATGGTCAATGAAGGAGCGACTTAATAACGACAACGTAATAAAATATAATAGCGAAATCGTAATAAAATCAGAGACCAAAGTTGCATTTTAATACACACACACATACATGTTAATCTAAGTTAAGTGTAAATTTGATCGCTTTCGTATTACACTAATTTATTGAACAAAGTGAATTTTTTGTGTAATACGAGAACACATGTTATTTGCTTTTTATTTATTCATTTATTTACGTCAAAAACTGTGTATGAAGTGCTATGGGGAGAAGTTAATTTGAAGTTACATTTATGTCCAGAAGTAAAACAAGGGGCCATCTCAGCATTTGCTCGAGGATCAGGAAAACTGGAAAAAACCTGATCGAGATGGGGGGTCATTGACCCAGAAGCTGAAGTACAATACTTGTTGCAGGTTCTTTACAATTATACAATCCAAATTATATAATAATAATTTTTTTAGACACCCGACTCAATTGGAAATATCATGACGACAATAATGTTATTCAAGCAAAAACAAAACTACACCAACTGAAAACAATAATAAGTAGATCAGCTAAACTACCATACAGCATTGCCTTATTGCTATATAAACCTATCATACGACCACTACTATTATACGCATGCCCTGTTTGGATCAGCGCAGTCAAATCTAACACAAAAAAACTCGAAATACTCCAAAACCATATACTCCACACCATCTCAAATGCCCCATCGGACGTCTCCAACGCTCAACTCTACAAAGAATTCTGGCTAGAACTGATAACCAACTACATCATTTTTGAATACACCAACTTCTTTCAGAACATCCCAAATATTCCCTACTTAACCCCCCTAAGGCTCTGCCAAAACCCAATACCCAGAACCCGCATCAAGAACAAATTTCCTTTCCGTACATTCCTAAATAAGTTCTCAGATCTCGGACCAAAGTAGAGATATTATATAAAGATACCTCGACCACCCTAGTAGTAACGTAAGTTGTATTTTAAGATTATTAGTACGATTATTGCAAGTTAATTATGAGTAGATATAAACAAGTATAACAGATGTAGAGTGTATTAAACGCTAATATTTCTATTGCTATATCCATAAAATAAATAAAACAATAAAACATTTCTTTACGTTTCGTTAATCAGCTTTCGGAAATACTCCTCAACTGATTGTAGTGATGAAGCTGTACGTAAATTTATGTTATCCAATTATAAGCGGGCTCACGGAAGATAAGTTGTGGGTATTCTGACAGTTACACGCCCGGATGTTTACAACCTGTGAAATCTTGGGTTTTCATTTCCATGAATAGGACTCTCTGTTGAATTACTGATCAAACATTGATTTCCTCTAAGAAGTAGAATTCTAGAAACACAATGCGCATAAGTTGTAAACATAAATCATATTAATCTTTTTTTTTAAATACGGGTGACCCAAAGTTCAAGGCAATAATAAAGGCTTTCGTAGAGTGAACTTTAAGTCAATGAATTACAATAGTATCGATTTAGCTCATGGTAAGAAATAATACGCAAAATTCTGTAAGAATTATAAGACATAAAATGGGGGATTTCACTTTCGATATCACGTTCAATAACTTCTTTCACAATAATCGTGGATGCACATTACAAAAATTACAATTGAAAGTGAATGTGTTGCTATGAACCGACTTTAAACGCACATTTTTTCCTCCGACGGTGAATTTTCAAATCCACTGCTCGGCCGAGGTGCGAGGGTTTACCCTTACATTTATTTTTACATTTATTTCTACATTTTTATTTAAAAATAATCTTTTGATAGTTTTTAAAGTGGCAAAGGTTTTGAAGTCTTTTTGATGTATAGGCTAAGTCATTACAGGTTCAGAAGCCATTTTATAACAGAATTAAACTAATGCTGTCTGTTCTCCAGCACTAGTTCTTTGCCAAATTCCATTGAATGAAGCCATTAATGGCTATTACGAGAGTTCCAATATCATGCTCCTTCTGTTATATCATCGAGCCATTATCCAGATACACCTCTCATCACTCCGGTACCTTATGCGTCAATCAACCGCAATCAACGTCGGTCATGCTACATTGATTACGACTTGTGTTGCGTGAGGATACGTACGATAGCAACTCCGAGAAAGCTTAATAAGTCCGCTTTTCCATGCAGACACGCAATGTTCACGCGCTTCCACTGCTAATAGTGAATCTGTTTTCTTTCTGTCGCGCGTGCAATGCTGTGAGCGTTTGCAGGGAAGCTAGTTTTATCGGTAATTCTTAAACAACAATCTTGCTTCCTACAATTGTAGTAAACCGGGGACCTGAGTCTTCCCCACATCTCCTCCTTGGCCTTACCTGCTAGCGAATTCCACCCTTGGGAAGACATAACGCACTCGCCGTAGAGTTAGCGCGGGGAATCTGTGTATTCTTCTGACGTCACGGAGGAGGGAAACGGCTGCACTATATGCCATCTCAAAAATGCCGAATTCCTTGCTTTTCGATAGATAGATAGCTAGCACAAAATGTAAAAAATGTAATTATGTAAATATAAATTTACATTTCGTATCAGAGAGCATACAATAAAACCAATCACACAATTAACGCAGCCTCAACATATTTCTGGGGGAAGGGGAGGGAAAGGGGAAGGGCAGGGGGAGGGGAGGGGAGGAAGTGGGGGAGGGAGAGAGAGAAAGAGGATAGGCCAAAGAAAGGGAAGGGCAAATCGCGCTCGGTTCGTGATTCATTTGTGAGGGTACTGCTCCAGCATTTACCTGGTATTCATTGGAAAAAAGACGAAAATTAACGATCAGTGCAGCTGGCCGCTAGGATTCGCCTCCCAACAGCGGCTAAATTCGTTCTATTGTCGAAAATCTGCCCCTGTCGGAACTCGATCCCTAGGGCCTCCCGTCAGAGTTGATGCAGAGACATCGATTTCCCGCCCTTAGTTAACTCCACGGGTCCTTTCTTCCGATGCTATGAATGGAAGTTCGTTCAAACGACCCGGCATTCTGTTAATTAACAAACCTAGTCTTCTTCCCCGTACCTACCACCCACCCCATGTCGCGCGTCAAATAGATCGGTTCTGAGGAATCAACTTGCGTAGAATTTTCGAAATTTCGCCGAATACTAGATGAGAATGTACGAAAGGATCACTTTGATCGGTGAATTGAGAAGTGAACCCTTTATGTAACACAGTGATCAGAAAGGTATATGATTGATTTGGTTGATTGTTTAACTGAGATTTTAGTCCTCTTGACCATTTTTGAACTAAAAGGTACGAATAGAGCAAATTAAAAGAACAAAGTTTTAACATCCCTGGGTTGCTAGGTTTTATTGAGCTGGTTAAGACTCCCCTTGGCCCCAGATTCCAACATTTAAAAATTCAAAGTTCATTATTTTGTAGCGTATTTGTTGGTTTCTAATAAATTCAGGCCAAAGAGCAGGTGCAAAGCTTCCCTGATAAATTCCTTTAATTCGTTTAAAAACGTTTTCCTTTTGTAATATTGCACTGGCTTAATAACCAGTATTGCCCAGATTACAATCGTCTGTCAATCACCTCCTCTCTACCCTTATTGGTGATAACCAAGTTTACGGTAACACTTTCATACCGCGTTCCCCCGTATGATTTCTCTCGACTTTTCAACGCCATTCGTGCAAAATTTGATTGCAATCGGATTGGGTTATCTTAGTACTTCGGTAAGACTCAGAAAGTCGAGTAAATCCATTTCTTTAAATTTTAAGGTATTCCATTACGCCACGAATTTTGAATATTTTTTGTTTTCTTAGTTAATGCAACAATAATGTAGAGAGAGAGAGAGAGTTCCTATATAATTCAAAACGTGTGTTTATGTTGAAACTATATAAAAGAAATAGTAAAAAATGCTTTATTTAGAATTGTCTTCATTGTGTGCATCAAGGAAAATTAACAATTAGGTACAATTAACCTTTTTTAGACAGCATTTTCCCCGACATTAATGTATAAAAAAATGAAAACCGTAAAAAAATTTGTAGGACGGGGTTCATTCACAATATTTTGCTTTCGTTAATTATTATTATTGGCTCATTATTATTCGTTCCATTCCAATTCGTTCCATTAATTATTGTCTCAAAAGTATCGGAAACAATTTTATCCCGTTCTTTGCGTCGTTTTGAATCACTGTGTGCCTCCTTGCGCTCAGCCTACGCTTTTTTCACCGCGCCTTGCTGTTGATAACGGCTGTCATCATTTTCCTCTTACCTCCCCCTCCTCCTTAAGGCTCTGCTCTGGAGAAGGAGAAGCCGGCTAGAGGCCAGTGCTCCGCAGAAATTCCCTTAATGGCAAGAAATGTCGGCCAATTAAGGTTTGCGTTATGCTCCGCTTGTCGAACAACCGAAGTTGTGTTCCTGAGATGACTGAGCTCTTGATACAGTAACATTTTGCAGTGCAGTCGTCTGATCACGTACCAAGCGTCATGAAATAGGATATTGTAGGGCTGCTCTAATCACTTAATCATACGTTGTAGAGACACTTCTCATTTTATGTTTTTGCAATTGGAGCAGAAGCTGTAAAAATACTGCTTGTTTTAATCATTGTGTATTCGTTTTTAACGGGTTTGAAAAGGGTTAGTGGTTTTCTATGTCGCATTTCATGGGTGTACCACTTATTCTAATGTCACGTGTATACTTATTGTTAGAAGATAAAGTGCAATTCATGGCGTTCATAAAGTACATGTTCAGGCAAATTTACTTAATATTTAGATAGAAATAGTATTTTGAAAATACTGCCTGTTTGAATATCTTCTTTGAATCTCTTTCATTCCTTGAAACATTTTTATGAAACAATTTGACTTATTATTCCCCCATTTGCTGTCAAACATTCCTCAATCTGATGGTCCTTATAATCCGCATATTTCCGACTTCAGATACTTAATAGAGTACTGTAACTTATAGGTGTACCACCGAATTATGCTAAACGCGTTTAATGCTGCACTGTATTGCCTTCGTATGGAAGCTACTGCAAAGAAACAGGCCAATTCAATGTATAAGCGACTACAACCACTGAAAACATTTTTTTCACGGGGATCCAAGTAGTACCTTAAGGATCCACGTAGCCCTTGATGGTGGTCATAGTATAGAGCTTTAAGATATAGCCATCCTCAAGTCTAGATTTTTTTCTGAATTTTGGGTTTTGACTAGTATAGAGCTAAGTAAGAAGGAAGTTGGAGGGCGGATGTGTGGGACAGAGATGCATAAAAGATATGGATGTTTGAATCGGTCTTCTGGGAATCTTGATTTAATGCGGGGTCTCTTGTTGATTCTACCTAAGTTAAACATTGTAGACTAGGGAGAGTTTGGGAAGTTGTTGAAAAAAAATTTGGCCAGATATGTTACCCTCTCCTTGAACCTCCTTGAAATCTTATACAACTAATTCTCGTTTGTTGATTTGCGATGTACCTTGGTGAATTTAGTGTTGATCTGAGATTTGTATTTTGGACTATGCTGAGCTCGTTGATAGTGGTTAGCTTGATAACTTGGAGAAGTTTCACCCCATGTAGGACTTACATATATCTCATTGTTCGTATTATGATTGATTAAAATATTAATAATTTGCATTCTACTCTCAACGGTGAACGACGATTTATAATAGATACTTGTTTGAAGACATTAATTTTTGTTTTTTCTCTGACCATTTACATGGGGTTCTAGGTAGGGTACTTTTTTGTCAGAGTACTTTTAAATACTTAAGCGGAGAGGTAGGTAATTCGTCTAGTTTGAATATAAAAATAATTTATTAAAATAAAATGTCATTCGTACTTAAAAAAGTAAATTATTTGAACAGCATAAGAGCTATTTCTCAAACTAATACATATTTCACACATGCCAATGCAACTTATGAATCATTATTTGATTCGAATGAACGTAGCACTATACTAGTCAAAACCCAAAATTCAGAAAAAATCTAGACTTGAGGAATGTTTGACAGCAAATGGGGGAATAATAACACAAAGCCAAGCCAAAGCTTCCTTTAGCGTCGATCGACTTATTAGTTGATCGACTATAAAAAGGGGACTGAAGAAGAAATCCATTCAGAATACAGGCCATTTTAAACTGTTTCCTAAAGACGAAAAATAAGACTATGCATGGCAACGTCACTAAATCAGTAATTTCAAATTTCCTGTTGATAAACTCGATTTCAGATTTATTGTGAAGTCTTAATTATCTATGGGTGGCAGGACTGTTACTGTTTTCTAAGATAATATGCCAGAGCGAGAATGAGTGAAATTATGTTTTAGGCATCATCAGTTACCGAAAAAAATAGGATAATAAAAATTGTATTTCAGTTATTGAAGTTATCTTCGTTTGCAGTACATTTACATTCATGTTTGTAGAAGAAACCCTAGGAGCACATCGAACCCGTGCAAATTTCAGTATTTTTATGTACGAAAACATTGCGTTGTTTTAAATAGCCCACCCAGCAGTGTAACTTGAAGCCAATTTTCAAAAACAATATATCTTATCAAACTAGTCTCGAGCACTTTACAATAAACACATAGATATGTAGAAAAAAATTATACACATTTTTTAGTTTTCAAAGATTAGTAAAGGAAAAACTACAAAGCATTGAAAATTGGGTCCTAGTAGCAAGTGTTTACGGTACCTCAATGTCCTCTAAAGACACAAGTGTCGATTGATAAAAAGTAAATAGCAATTACGAATTAATACGGAATTAAATCCAGGGCAAATGAATGTGATTTTAAGTGTTCCTATGGGCGAAAGCAGGCTGAGGGGACTGAAGTTAAAATCCATCATCGAGTATTTCAACCACCGCAACAACGTATGGTGCAACAATTAGGTCCACAACCACAGTTGGTAGAATTAAATCAACCTGGATATGTTCAGCTGCAAGTACCTTAACAGGCCACACAACTAGCAGTTCAGCAGCAAAAATTCGAACAAATGCTACCAGCGTTTTATCAGCAAAGCGGTCTTATCGACCAAATATATCCTCATCAACATGACCAAGGTAAATAAGCAAATCAGCCACCAGCTCCTGCGCAAAACATTGACCCTTGCAAGTGAAAAAAAACAAACAAAAACAAAAAGCACGGAAAGGGTTGGCATAAATCAAACTCGCATTCAAAAACGAACAATAGCAACCCTGTGCAATACAATGTATTTACTCACTCAAAGTTCTCAGTTCTCATTGAAGAAGAAGAACAAACAGAAACGGCAGTCAGTATTAAAAGTCATCCAATATTTGTGCATATGACCTGCCTCGAGTATTGAACCACAATACAACACCCCAATTCAGCTGCAATAAAATACTTTCTAACTAAACAAATTGGCGAGTACATTAAAGTGAACTTTCGTGAGTTCAATAGCATTAGAATATTAAAAAATTTCCGAACTATTGTGAAGAACACATTAAATTTCACACATATGGAGAGCCAAGTAGTAAAGGGCTATCAATAGTAGTAAAGCACATTTCGTTGTACTACAATTAACAAGATACAAGAACAAGAAAGACTGGATTCTATTGCGACACCCAAGAAGAACTAAAAGTTTAACGACTTCTGTGAGTATTCTGCAATTCAAGATATTTCGGTCAATATAAGATCTTATCGGATTATCTTGATTACGAGTTTTTGCCATTTGATTTCATAATTGTTGACTGCACCCTTTCTAATGAATATCCTCCAATGATTTAATTGTGTAGATTTAACCAGCGTACGGACTGCAGCGTCTTGTGAGCTGGTTTGCGATCGCGCTGTCGTCAGCGTCATATTTGGTAACGTTCTGCGCCGCGACCGTCCGGATATCTGCGCTGGGAAATCAGGTTCGAGGGAACTGGATGGATTTGTGCGAACCTTTCCTCGTCCAGTTCACGCGAGCGCCGCAGGCCGGTCGGACAACTTTCCAGTCCGCGGCGCCTCTTTGCTTGCCGCGCCCTTCCATTGAATTGAATTGAATTGATGCATTATTTTACGTGGCAAGACACGGGCCATCAGGCCCGCTCTTCCGTCTGATCGCGCAAATTTCGCTACGCTCTTCTCACCAACTCGCAGAGGAAGGCGGTATATCTTGGGTGAGAAACAGGCGATTTTTGAATTTAGCTCAGAGGCGTCATTTAGGATCTTTTACAGGCAAGTAAATCTACTAACATGGGACAGCCGGCTTTACTTCCCCTCCAAAGGAAGTCGTACGAAGGATTTTTTCGCCCTTAAAAATCCACGGTTTCGATCGGGTTTAAAAACCCGCCAACTTTGGTATAACAGTCCGATACGCTAACCGTTACACCATCGCCGCGCGCCATCGCTGGCCCCGAACTGCCATCGCTGGCTGCGAGGGGGACGACAGCAGCGGCACCGCGCAGGCCCACGTCGCTGAGGGTACCTCGCCCCAGTACCCCTTCGCTTTTAGATTTAGATTTTTAGATTTATTCAGTCAAAAAAGTAAACACTGTATATGACGTATGGGGGGGGGATATTATCTGCGCACGTTTTCTTGTGTTCCAGACTCCCTTCCTGTTATTTTAACTATAAATAGTTGGAAGATGAGTAAAAGTTAAAGATAAATAAATAAAAATAAATTTTAAAAATCACAATATTAGCAATATTTGAAAAATAGTCATTTTCGTTTCTAAGTTATAGAAAACGTATTTGCATCGGTACACGGATTGCAAGTATGATTTTTCTGCATTGCTAACATAATAGCAACTCCCCCTTACCTCTTCTCATACCATTACAAGAAAAAAGAGAGTTCAACAAAACGTGCGCGTAGTGAAGCTACATTTACCTCCAGAAGCAAAACAAGGAGCCATCTCAGCATTTGCTCAATGAATCAGGGAAACGGGACAATAACCTGATCGAGATGGGGGCCATTGACCCGGAAGATGTACATTATTTGTTAAAAACATATTAAGTCTTTAAAAAAGTTATACAATACAAATGTAAATTAATTCATTAATATCAATTTTGTTAAACATTATTTTTCATTTTGATAATCAGTATAGTCTCTAATTGTATAGAAACAGTTATGCATCGGAAAACATTTTACTGTTAACTTAAATTTGTGAACAGATTTCAATTGTTCAATCTCATCTGGCTGTGCGTTGTAAAGTAACGTACATGTATTGTATGTGGATTTCTGATAGCGAGATGTTGATACTGACACTTGATGAACGTGGTTTTCACGAGGTGTGTTGTTTACGACGTCGTGTGCTTGATTGATTAGTGGTTCTTGGCGCGTCAACTGCTAGGGTCATTAGTCCCGTAATTGTAGGGCATGTTTTAACGCGGGAGATGGCGATTGTTTTATGACGAGATTCCGCGCCGACCTACGTCGTCTTGTGAGGGTTTCCCTAACCAGGTATCTCCTACTAGCGGGGCACCGTCTCACCCGGGACAAGCTCAAAGCTGCCAACTAGTTTCCCAGCATATGTGGTGGTGTAGAGCATGGAAGCGAGCGGGTCAGGAAGGGGTGAGAACCGGACAAAATTGATTGGAGAAAGAACGTAAAACTACCGATCAGAGCAACGGACTGCTGAAATTCTCCTCCGGCAGCAAGTAAATTCGACGTAGCTATGTAGTCCAAAGTGCTACGATCGTCGGGATTCGATGTGTATTACCTCCCGGTCAGAGGCACTGCATCTACATTAGTTGCCCCCATCGTGCCGTGAAAAGCGGTGTGGGCGGTGCCTCTCAGTTCATTGAGGCTGCTAATGCTGCCCAGTGTATTGATGGATGCTAGACGTTGAAGCTTTGACCTATAATCCATGATCCTTCTTAGTGTTTACTGTTTGTTGTAATAATGTTATTCCGTTAAAGTGGTGACGCGAAAGAGCAAAATCGGTGAAGAAATGCTTTTTTCACTGGTCACTTTGAATATTTAAAAAAATTGTAAACGCATCCTTATTTGTGTGTTTTCTGAAATTCTGGAATCTGTATCATAACTCCTGTAAGTTGAATTCTGAATACAGTTGGAATAAACATTTTTGACAAGGATTGATAAGAAAAAATTGCTCCAGCGTAATAAAAACTATTTGGAAAGGTAAATCAGCTACAGAGCTTGGGTATTATCCCTCTTCGTGAAGGAATTGTGGAGGATTTCCCTGCCGTGAGAACATGAAGAACGATAATTTGAATATCTATGTTACTTAAAGAAGTCTATAAGACTTACACAGATAAAGAAGTTACTTGTACGTTATTAAGCGTATTCGTCTCCGGAACGCATTGCCTGAGAATTGCTACCCCGCGAGCGAAAAGTGTTGCGCGCAGAGAAGAGCCACGCCGCTGCTCCCGAAGGGAGAGTGCCTTCCCGCCCCCAGCCGGCCTCGCCGCCCCCCGTGGCAACGTCCCTCGCCACCCGCGCGACGTCCCGCCGTCCCCGCCGCCCCCGGCCGCCGCCCGCCGCCCAAGCCGCCCCCGCCGCCGGACCACATCTGGCGCGGCATCTCGCCCTCCCGCCTCCAC
Source organism: Gryllus bimaculatus (assembly GCA_017312745.1). Lineage (NCBI taxonomy): Eukaryota > Metazoa > Arthropoda > Insecta > Orthoptera > Gryllidae > Gryllus > Gryllus bimaculatus. The sequence goes on from BOPP01000118.1 coordinate 2,491,603, forward strand.
CGCCGCCATCGCCAGACCAATCGCCACCAATCGCCTGCGCGGTGCACACAGATCGAGGCGGGACCGCCGCCCTACTTTGGGCTCCCCATGGCCGCCTCCGCCACCGCTGCCGCTCAGGGAAGCAGGAAAGTTGGAGAGTTCGCTGCTTCTGCGGATGGTGCCTCCGGATTGGTTCCGTTGTCTTTAGGTGTAGATATCTTTCATGTTGCAATCGACTTCTTGGTGAATGTCGCCTTTGCAGTCATTATCGTTGTCACTGTCTTCGTCGTAATCGTTGTTGTTATCGTCGTCGTCGTCGTCGTCGTCGTCGTCGTCGTCGTCGTCGTCGTCGTCGTCGTCGTCGTTTGTCGTCGACGATGTAGTTGTCTTGTTTTGGAAAACCATATAAAATAGTTTTTCCAGTGCAATAACATAATATATATGTTACGAATATATTAACAGTTCTGTACATACCAAAAATATTCAAAAAGTAACTATTCCAAGACGCAACATTCGAATAGCAATATTTTAATGGCGAAAGGTCTCTTCCTTGAAGTTTTGCAGCCGTACAATGTCAGCTGTGTCGCAGCAGTGACGAATCAAATATGAGAATTAAATCGGTTCGCGTAGTATGAGAATAGCCAGATTAAATCAGTTAATCTAATATTTGTATATCTCAGACAAAATTGTAACTGTTTCATTGTTTTTGATTTCTTCTTAGTATCTAAAAAGCAATAAACATCTCTATTTGATAACATCTGATAAACCAGCAAGGTAGTAAAAGCAATGCTCTTGCATGTCTAGTCCGGCGGACAGCCACCGAAACCGGACAGCCACCGAAGCTGTCGCCTCCTGTATGATTCTCGCTCATCAAATCCTGTCACTCTATTCCTCTTTCACCCTTCTCCGACAAGTTGTATGACTCCAATATCTCTAAGCCACACCTCGCTCATGTCTTCTGTCGGTTTTACTTCCAATATCTTCTCCCTGGCTCTCACTAAAACCAAAAGGTCTACCGCTATCATATTTATCTTTTTTTTGGACACGCACTCTGTGACGATTTCATTTCGCACTTGATAAGGTTTCAGGTCGTAGGTTTCCGCGGCCAGAATCATGTAAATTATCTTTGCTGTCCGAGTGACAGTGTCAAAGTCTGTGTTGCCGACGTTTCGACCATCTTGTTGTGGTCTTCTTCGGGGCTGGTCTTAACTGAGACCACGATAAGATGGTCGAAACGTCAGTAACACAGCCTTTAACACTGGGTCACCGTCATTGATGCATCGTTGTATCTTTGACCGCGGTGAATAAGCTGATAAGTTTACTTTTTCTGAAAATGAGAAGAGAGCTATTGGATTCTCCTAATTATTCTCTAAAGTGGTGAATAATCAGGTAAGTTAAATTTCTTTTAGTGCTGGAGCATGTGTATTTACGTACATAAATTTAATAAAAACCATTATCTCCAACAAGAAGACTCCAATAGGAAAGAATGTCTTATTAATTTTGCTATAAAAATAATTTGTGTTCATCAATTTAGGTCTGTTTATTCACGCTAGATTTGTTAAGATGTTATCAGGTGATATTTCAAATTTTACTCTCTGTTGAAGTTTAGTCTTCATGAGGTACCTGCATATTCATGTTCACTATATACATCCATTTCTGTATTTAGTCATCATCTCCGTCTCAGACTCCTTTGCTTCTTCCAGCAAACGTAGCTGATAACGACCTTGCCGTCGTCACCTCTGGAGCAGGAGGGTGTAGGTGTCTCAGGGCATCAAATGATGTCACTGCAGTGCCTCTGAGCGTGGGGTCTTAGGGTTCGAGTCCTGACGGTGGCAGAAGTTTCGACACTAGCTTGTCAGATACGGCGGGTTCAGCCGCGCTCTGGAGGAGAATACTAGCGGCCGGCTGCTCTGATCGGTAGTTTTCCGTAGGTTCTTCGATCAACACCAGACGAATGCCGGAGCAGTAGCGTAATAAACGGGCTGTGGACCACGCGCAATCTTTCTTCTCCTTCCTTGTTCTATCCTCACCTCTCGCTTACACATATTTCAATTACATGCATCACGCTACCATACATGTCGGGAGACCAGTTGGAATCATATAGCTTCTCTCGGTTAAAACAATCCCCCGCTGGTATAGCAAGTTGGAAAACTCCGCTATCCGATGGGTTGGCCGGTGCTGGACCTTGCCAAACAGCGAAGATCACCGCAACATCCCTTGATAAAACATGCACTTCACTTTCGGGAATAATGACTTTGGCAGTTTACGCGCGCGGAATCACTAATAAATTAGTCACTCATGCTGCAGGGACGTAGAAGTCAACGCCAGTGAGGTTCGTGCACGTTCATTTGCTTCGAAATTGTGTTTTATATAAGCTCCGGAATGTTAGATATGCTCTGCTGGCTGGTAGCATAGTTTTCCCATATGTGTCATATTACCATGTTAGTTTAAGTTTGAATATTTTAACATCGTTCTTTATATTACTTGCTCAGTGAGGAACTGATTCCGATATGTTGGTTATTTTTCACAGCACTGCTAGAAGAAAATTTTTCGTTGATCATAATTTTGTAAGTGAATCAAGTGCATCAACTGAAAGTTAAAACACGTTCGGAATGCTATAATTTAGTTTAAGATTGATGTATGGTCGTTTAAAAGTGTCAAGCGGTTGCATGTTGTGAAAGCAGGAAATATTTTCTAGTTCGTAGAGAGGAAAGGACAAATAAACTAGAGTTGATGGATGTCTCGTCTCTTGTGAAAACGCATGAATTATTAACCATTATTTCTGCGTGGCGTGCATCGCCGACCTGAAATCTTGGAGTACGATTCATCTGCTGGCGGAAAAAGTCAGAGGATTTTCCTTGAGCG
>BOPP01000118.1:2494476-2520817 GCA_017312745.1 Gryllus bimaculatus
GGAATCGGATGGTCCATCTCACGAGCGCATCTTCATCGGTATATCGCTTCGCTTTTCATAATTATTTCTACTGTACTCAGAAATTCTTTTAACTGAACTTCTGTCCCACTCTACCTCCCTCCCTCTCCACCTAAATTTCTCTCTATGAATTTCTAAAATTTATAATATGAATAAATTATCCATATTGTAAACTTTAGAAAGTATGCAGATTTAAATGCATGCAATTTTCATAATCTGAAGATGTCTTATTTCGTTTCTTTTTTTAGTGTCAAATGTAAACATTACGTAATTTTAAGAATGAAAGGTAGAACAACGGTAGAATAATAAACTTGCAAAACTACCAAAAATAAAAAAAAATAGTGTTTTCTATATTTAAAAATATATGATTAAAAAGCAATTGATCTCCTGTAGAAGAGTTGAACAAGTACAATTTAGAATTTAATCATATTTAATTTTAATCATAAATATATGCCCAATTTTCAAACATAAATTACATTCTGGAGTTTGTGAAAATTGCAACATAAAGAAGGAGACGCACTATTGCAATGAATTCCACAGATTAGGAATTTCAGAATATACAAAAGATGAGAATTACGAAACTGTACCTTCATTTTGACGTTGAGTATTTAGTACGATGTACGGTCCACGCGCTGTCATCAGAGCATCAACACGTCATAGCGTGGATTCAGCCTGAATATGCAGCTGGGGAACACTGTCATGCGGAATCTATGCGTGACCACAAAGCATCGACAATAGTTGAAAGAGGACCAGAACGAACAGGTTGCCGACCGTTCATAAACCAGACATGCTCGATGGACGTCATGTCAAGTGAACGTGCAAGCCAGGGAAGCAGTGGTACCCGTTTGTCTTCGCAGAAAACTTGCACATTCCTCGCACATGCGATCAGGCATTGTCCTGATGAAATATGGCGTGAGAAGCTGCTTGCAGGAGGGACAGTACCTCGGTCTCTAAAACCTCCCCGAAGTAGTTCCTGGTGTCCAGATTGCCCTCAATACGTATGAAGCGAGATCGCACATTGTAGCCAAGGGCGCCCCAAACCATCCCACTTGGCGTTTGTGCGTTATGGCGCGGAACGATGCAGGCTGGCAGATTGCGATCACCACGGTAGCGTCGAACACGTACGCGGCCATCGCTGTATCACAAATTGAAGAGGGGCTCGTCCGAAAACACTACATTTTGCCACTTAGCACTCCAGTGAACGCGTTCATGTGTTCATTGCTGTCTGAGGCGTTGATGGTTTCTGGACAACGGAATCCGACACAGTGGCATACGTGCCAGCAATTCAGACCTCAGGCAAAGACATGACCACACCCGTTGCAGTGTTACAAAGTCGAATCAACATTGTATACGACGCCGTTCTGTCGGTTACGGCAATGTGGACAAGATGGATGTCATCTTGCTCTATGGTAACATTGCGTGGTCCAGTACCCGCTCGTCGCTGTGTATATCCCTACTCTAGCCACACACGCACCACTGTCGTAGCAGCACGCCTTGTTCGAACCATAATGTCACGATACGACAAACCGGCCTTTTAAGAGACCGATAATTTCGCCCCTTGCGTACTCACGCAGATGCTGATATTCGAACCTTTGGCGTCGATGAGGCTTACCGACACTTGCCTGCACGTTTCTTCTTTAGTAATTTTTTTATAGTGATAGATAAATAATAGGTGATTATAATCTATCTGGGTTTAATATTTTAGTATTGATATTTGTATTGTCTATGATGTTTTTGATTATTAGTCCTAATTTAATTAGAATTTTATTTGGATGGGATGGTTTAGGATTGGTGTCTTATTGTTTAATTATTTATTCTCAGAATATTAAGTCTTATAATGCTGGTATGATTACAGCTTTGTCTAATCGTATTGGTGATGTGACATTATTATTATTATTATTATCATCGATTGTTTGAATAATAAGATATGGTAGTTGAAATTATTTATATATTTATAATTTTGGAAGTTTGGATGTTGAAATATGGTATTTGATTATTTTAGTTATTTTAGCTGCTATGACTAAAAGAGCTCAAATTTCTTTTTCTTCTTGGCTTCCGGCAGCTATGGCTGTTCCTACACCTGTTTCTTCCATGGTTCATTCATCAACCTTGGTTACGGCGGGAATATATTTACTTATTCGTTTTGGAATGGTTATTGAAATGTATTCGATGAGTGATTTTATAATATTTATGGGTTGTTTAACTACATTTATGTCTGGTGTTAGGTGCTAATTTTGAGTTTGATTTGAAGAAAATTATTGCTTTATCAACTTTAAGTCAGTTGATACATTTGACGTCTCTCTCTACACCAACTGAGTGTAAAGCAAAACTGATCTGACACAAAGCAGGGCGCTGTTAGGACAACATGCACGCCATCTCTATGTAAATTTAGTAACTTCTTATGGATACACTGTTTTACATATCACCAGTTTTACGTGATTACGACCAGTCCTTCTGGGTGTTACAATTTTCAAAAACACTAGTATACATCCGGGTTATTTGAAGAAAAAAATAGGCGGCAATTTTTCGCGTGCTTATAGGCGATAAAGTTGATAATCCGCCTCTGGTGATAATATCACGAACAAAAACTGGTCATGGTCATTTTAGTCACAAGCACCTTCTAACCAGAGATCCCCCTCCCACCTGTGAACCCTGCAATACTTCTCTCAACATCCATCATTTGCTATACCATTGTACTCCATTTCACAACATACGCATCACAATGTAGATGAACAAGAGCACGTACTAATTCTAACACCTGGGGATTATAAAAAAAGAATTACAGTTCTGTAAATCAAGTAATCTCCTAAATAAATTCTAACCTTGCTAAATGTATTTCAAAACTGCAGAATTGCAATTTTGTACTTCCCAATGTATGTTTATATCATGTTATTATAATTTTCCGTACTATTGTGTTTAAACAGTTTTTATAAGCGATGGAAATATTTTGTTTTGTCTTTATATAGTCACTAATAACCATAGATTTGAATGCGACTTAAAGTAAAAATGATAAAAAAACGTAGAATTGTTCTCATCATCAGGAGATGTACATACATAAAAATACGCCCTGAAGTCTTGGTCAATTTTTTAAAATATTGTTGGCTAAAACATTTATATTAAATTATGTTTTCAATTTAAAATTTACTACTGATATGAACTTTAAGGCTGAATAATTTTTATATTAAAAATAGCAATGGTAAGTTTGTTTGCACGAATTACAATCAAAGACTTTACTTCTTAATGAAATTATTGAAACTATAGACCTGCCAGTAGTTGTGTGGATTAGGGAATTCCTCTGTGGTTCGACCCAGCGAGTTCCAATTAATGACTTTCTATCCGACGATGTTAATGCGGCGTCTAGCGTCCCCAGAGAAACGTGTTAGAGCGACTCCCTTTTACTTTCACGCTGTAAGAAATAAAAGATCAAAATCTGGGTTTGGACAAGTTCATAGGAGTCGAATATTATTGATCGGTTACACGAACAATGACCCTTTAAATTAAATCTCAACTTATATCACTGTTGCATAGAACAGAAGGGAAATATCGTGGGCAAAAAAATAGAACTTCAATCGATAACTGCTGGTGACGTTGGCCAAATTCGTTTACTACGCTCCTTGAAGTCACAGAGATTAAGCGAATTTGAGACTCATGGGTTCCTGCTAGGTTGACCGCCTACAAACCACGGAATCTAACGGCGCTGAGGTCCTGGCCGAAGGGATAAAATACACTAGCCGAAGGAATAAAAAGCGCTCAACGATCAAAAAGGTTTAAGGAGACGGGTGACGTCAATGTCGTCACAACAAATTTAAAAAAATAAAACTTAACGGAAAACGTCTGTTGTGTTCTTCATACAACACACCATGCTCTTGTCAATTTTCTGATCGTCTTTCCAATAATTTGGTTATCAGTCGCAGATAATTCTCTGACTTTTCTTCCCTACATCCATTTTCCTTTTTTTCCCCCAGGACAATGTTGGTTAACAGCTCATGTTGTCCAGCTGCCTCTCTCCAGCTGCATTTTGTACTAACCCTGCTCTGCATAATTTTTAGCCACGAAAAGAAAAAACTTCGAAGACAACGTAAACAAGAAGTTAAATGAAGATATAGAGAGTCACGTCAAAAGTCCCCTTACTTTCCTTTTTCTTCCTTCGGTTTTAACTATTGAATTGGAAATATTCTGGGTTACAAGTTGAATACGTAGTGCATGAAACAATTTTATATCTAATGACGTACATAGCCGTATTCTCTTTGCCCTTAGCAACTGTGTACCGGCCTTTATATTAATTTTCTTACGTGTTGCAGGTAATTTTCTTGTCATTTTGTTTTCTTTGAATACACTTTCCCACACACCAGAGTTAGTGCAACATCTCAAATTGTCTCAAAAAAAAAACTACTGCTATAAAAAGAGCACTTTGAATCAAACGTGCTCTGCATAAGAGACTCCTTGCCGCGAGAAGAAGAAACACTCCGTAGGCAATGTAAACAAGCAGATTGATGAAGATGTAGTAAGACACGACTACAAGTTCCGTCCATTCTTGGTTCAGACCTCTGTCTCAGCAACTGATGACCTTATTTCCTAAGTGATGTATCTGCATTTTTTGTTTTCTAGTTTACATACTCTTAACACGCTTATCTATCATGGTGGAGATATTGTGTTCACAAATAAAGTTTCATCTATGATTACGGTATTCGAAAATAATTGAATCGTATCTAGGACTGTAAGTCTGAATGAAAATAATTTCCGTACTTGAAAATTGTTTCTTAATGATGTCACTTCATTCAGGTATTTAGAGTGTCCCGTTGGTTATTTAGTCGTGAGACAGAATATTTCATATTTAATGCTTTGGAGTGCCGTACTTCATTTGTCCTTACCAACAATATGACAGACATTATTGTAATGTATTTTCTAGACGCGCATCCATTTTACTGTTTACTTCCTCCCATGCCAGAGACAGTTCAACACCTCAAGTTGTCTAGCTGCCGCTCTCAAAGCGAGCGTTTTCCTTTGAACGCGCTCTGCTTGAGCGACAATGGACCGTGGTGAAAGTCCCCCGTGGTCAACACAAACAAGCGGTCCGGCGGAGGCGCGGGGTGGCGTGAAGAGGTGCGTTGCGGGGCAAGCGGCTACCGTCTGCCGCCTCGACGCATGATGCAGGGCCAGGGCTGCCGGGAAAGCCACCCGCCCGAGCCCCACACGCTCAGACGCCGCTGCCCAGGACTCGTAACCCAGTTTCATGCTGACCACGCAGAGCGGGCAGGATGCAGACGCCCAGATATACGTTTTAATTTATTTAACCGTTTATTTATTTATTTATTTATTTTTTTTTATTTATTATTTATATTATTTTTTATTTATTTATTTTATTTATTTTTATTTATTTATTTATTTATATTATTTATTTATTTATTTTCTTATTTATTTATATATATTATATATTATTTATATATTATTTTATATATATATTATATATATATTTATATATTATATTTATATATATATTTATATAATATTATTTATATATATATTATATATATATTTTATATATATATTTATATATATATTATATATTTATATATATTTAATTATTATATATTTTATTTATAATAATTATCATATATTATTTATTAATACTTTATATATTAGAAAAATCACAAAGTACGAGTAATATTTGGATTTGACTTTTTTAATGATGAAAGAACTAAACCCATCGCTTGTCTTGCATTCAGAATGGAAGTCGAATCTCTCAAGAAATTTGAGGCATATTGTGAACCTAGAGATAGTGAAGCTTAGTGTCCAGACACAATGTAAGGGACCGTGTGGGCATCTGGGCATTGGGTCAAGGAAAACTGGACGAAGACCTGATCGATATAGCGGTCATTCACCCAGACATGGTTTACAATACAGTAACTACAATACAGTATTAAGTCTTTTTACTGAAGGAATTTTGCTTGCAAGGCAATGATGGATTAATATAATTTTTATGTAAATTGTTTTCGTTTTAATTCCCGACATAGAATCTTAAGAGTCCATATCTCTTCAGTATACAACAGGTTCCCAAACTGACTCTCACGAATCTCTGAAGACTCTCTTTGGAATAGATGATGGGTTCCGGGGAAAATAAAAATATATGAGACTGAGTGCATAACGTCAGGGTGGTCTCCAGAGTTTTAGTAAAAAGTAAAATAGTTCTTATCTGTTTTAATCAAAAACGTTATATCAAGTTATAATAAAAATATTGGCAGTCATATTTATGTGCTAAATAAAACATGTAAGAGGAAGTTGCAAAGTCGGTGGTGTTGAGACCTTGCTACAATATTTTGTAGATTAGAATAAATGAAATAATCTAACCACAATTAATTTTTAATGGGGTATTAAAGCATATCTTCAAACTTGTGTCGTTTTTTTTCAGAATAGAAAAAAATACAAAAGTCTGAAAAGTAGATACCTGCAAGAAAAAAAATTATTAAAAATAAAAAATAAAACAAGTTAAAAACAAAACAGAATTACCCGAGAATCATGGATTACACACGTGTTTCAGAAAATAAGTAAATGGAATTTTCTAGTCAACGGAAATTTAGAAAGTCGGTGAACAGTTTTAAAATATAGCTTTTTTAAATAGAGCATTAAATACTGTAAATTATAGTTTAGTAAACACTTTTTAAAATTCCTATTTTATATCAAGTTTTTTTTTCTTAATGGAGAATATTTATATTTGCGTTAGAAGCATGAGAAGGTTCGTATTAAATAGTTAGCAAATGTTATCTCAATTCAGTCTACACGTTTTGAGACGCTCCTTAATTCCACAAGACAATATCTCCTAGTTTTTCCATTACATGTGATTATAGCCATTCCAATAAATACTACTCTTTTATTGAAGGAATTTTACATGATGCCTCGTCATTTCAAAATTTTCGAAATAGTCGCTCAATATTTTTGATTATGGTTTCTCTTTGGATAGCGTAAAGGACGCATAAGGTCTCATTTTCGTTAAAATTATCGTTTTTCGAAAAAATGCCAAAGTTCAATTTTTTCGGTGTTTTCCTACAATTACAGTATTGAGGATGGAGATTTTGTTCTTTTTCTAATATAATCTTTAATGACAGATCTTGAAGTCAACAATTACAATTTTACGTAAATGCGAGTATTTTTTGCGTAATTTTGCGTCAAATATAGCCGGTTTAAATTTTTTTTAAACGGCTCCATTTTTTAAAAATTTTCGCCTCGTGTGTATTAAAGTTATGTATCAAATGTATTTTCGTAAATTACAAAATGTAAACATTGATACACAATTAATTGATTTTTACATATACTACAAAGTTTTTGGGAACGCTTGTGCGTATAACTTGGCAGCTGCTTATCACAAATCCATTTGTTCATCTGAGAGAACGTAAGCTGTAACACTAATCCTGCTCATTAAAATTTCTCTTTGGTGAAAATTAACTAAAAATCTCATTGGAACATCCACAAGCATTGGAGTCAGGTTGTATGATTTAAATGTTTTAATGCATAGAAATACGTGTATGGTCTAATTAAATCGACGATCAAAATTCGCCAACAATCTCCTTCTTTCTTTGAATTAATTGTCATTTTCATTAAAATGTTTGACTTGCAAAAATTGATGATCTTTTATTTTCCTTCAAGCTCTCAAGATTCGTTTGGTTAGGAGTTTTTCAAAAAATGGCTGAAGTGTTAATAAAATATTTTACAATATCATATTGCGTAACAGTTACAAATAACACGAGAAATGTATGTACTGATGTAGCACTATTAGCTGTTTGCTTTTTTTAGATGCGCATGTACTTGAAAAATTGAATAGGAATTCTGAGTGGAGCTAGTTGCAACAAAGCACATTTGAGGCGGACGTATGGGCGCCATTTTAAGAATACTAAACCGCCCGCAATTACGTCGTTGTAGTATGGTATTATAAGTGGCAATGCAATTTCCGTATTCGGAGAGATCTCCAGCTGGAATAACAGTTTAAAGGAGCATTATTATGTAATGATGCCTTAACGATTCCAAGAGAATGTAATGAAGAAGGATCTAAGTACTTATTTAATCGTTGAAGACAAGATGGCGTATTTCATCATCGGATTTACAACTAGTACATGAAACCTTGCAACCGAGAGAGCACAAAAATGTGTGGTATTCGTAAAATAAACTCAATACATTTACGCGTATATAAATTTATTTACAGTAGATTTAAAGGACTTGAATTTGGCATGTTAGATAAGACTGTGCTGTGATAATTTAGGTTATTGGTGCCAAAGTACTGTATACACATCAACTGCCCGTCTCAGGAAGTTAAGAAAAATGTGTTGAAATATAAGATTATGTGATAATTTTAATCATTGTTATATGAGTGAATTGACTATCTTAATAGAAAAACAAAGAATGTGTTACTGTGCAACAAATATCTAGTTAAAGTCAACACAAAAAACAATATAAAACATTACAAAGTAGTTCTGGAATAATGTGATTAAGAAGACATTTTTTTAAATCGATTTTAATTTATGTCATTTATTTATAGTCGCATCGACAGCTGAGATCATTAGCGACTCAATACATGTTCAATGATTTTACTACAGTTAATACCTTGATGCTAATTGATATAGAGTTCAAATATGGGGATGGTACATAGATATAAAATATTTTGACCTCAGTTAACATATTGTCTAAAAAATAAATACTAATATGAAATACAATTTATACATTCACACTGAAAACACATACTTCAGTAAGTCAAAATATATAATTATACACTTCAAATGCAGTTTACATTTTTAGTAAGCTTTTGAATTAAATTTTAATGAATATATTTTATATCTTCGCAGAATTGGAGGACTCTTTCGTGGTAATCTATAGATGTAAGAATTGACGCCGGGCTTATACTCTGTACGTATTTTTGTCTGGACTGATTGAATAGGTGGCATTGCTTAAAGATATGTGATATATTAATAGGAATATTACAGTGCTCAATATAGGGGCTGGGTTTATTTCTATTAAATGTAAGTGGCTTAGTTTGTAGTGGCCAGCTCCTTGTACGAACTACTAGCCCTTTTCTGTTGATATGTTTTTTTTTTTACTTTTGAGATTGTGGAAATTATTAATTTGTTTATAAAGGGCTCTGGATCTTAAAGTTTTCCAGCTGGGATTCCATCCATCTTGCATTGCTTTTCCAGTGTGTTTTACTAAGTCTTTGAATGTATTGGATACAGATAAAATTGTATTTGTGTCTTCTGAATTAGTTGTCATCCTGTTCACGTTCTCTATTACATTCTGAGTTGTTCTAATTTGCTGTGGGTACCACACCAGCTTCATTGTCTTTCCTGAGATTGTCATATCCTTATACAGTTCATATACGTTTGTTTTCATTTCAGAGTTTGTAGTTTTCTTGTTTATAATATGTAATGCAGTTAGGAAACTGCATAGGAAAAGAAATGTGTTGTCTTGGAATTGTTTAATGACTTTTGACGCTGTCATTAAGAAACAAAGATCAGTTGTATCCTGGCCGGCATTCAGATGAAGTTGATAATTGACTAATACATCACTTGTGATTGTAGTTGCCCAGAATCCTTGGCCTTTCTTTGTTCCGTTAGCATATACATGATAGTAGTTGTTATTTTTGTTTATAATTTCAGGGAATTTGTGGTCCCAGAATTCTTCTGTTTGTTCTTTTTCATGATGGTTTGTTAAAGATAGTTGTGCTACAAAATCGTGGATTGTTCGAGAAGGGAATGTGTACTGTCTTTTATTTTCAGTTTTCGTACTTAGTTCTGCAAGAATTCTCCTGACTTTTGCGTGAAGTGATGAAGTTCCCCGCACAAAAAGTGGTGGATATAATTTCATCTCCCCAACCGTCCAGACAAACTTGGACACCGTTCGATACGTGGGATGGGGGCGTTGATCAAGCGCTACTGTCAGAATTTTAGTGTCTATGTGGTTGGCATCAACTACCTTGGGGCGGGAAAGACCATCTTTCCCTGCCGAAGGAGAGATTTTCGAAGTCTACTGTATTTAATTTTTCAGATTCATCTCGGTGTCCTACTTTGTAACTTTGTATATTGCAATGATATCTTTTTTTAATTTTTAAACTCGATTTTGGGAAAAAAATTAAAAAATAATAAAGTAGGTCAAAAAAGATTATTAAAAAAAATAATGACTTCAATACGTACATCAAAAGAAAGAACATAGTTTGTTCTTTAAAGTCGCAAAATATTACATTTTTGTTACAATAACAACACGAGTTAAAAATAATTAACTTTAGCAATACGAGCATTTTATTGAACATTTTGAAATTCAAATAATCTCGAAAAACAATATTTGGAAAAAATGAAAAACATGCGTTTCTAATTTTTGCTTGTACACTTCACAGAAAATAAGTTCAAAAATCTGCGACATCAAGGTCAAATTTTCCTTAAATTTGTGCGCTTTGACGTGCAATGGCCCATTTATGAAGTCTGGTGTCATCAATATCAATATTATATTGTTTGAAGTTTGACATTTTTCTGGGTTGTCTTCAATTTTGTTTATTAAGGGTTCATGATAATGTCTTCTTTTTTCTCTTATGTTTTTTTTTTTCTTGGGCTGATTTGTTGCTTAGAAATTTGGACTTATTGTCATTTGTCTCTTGTGAAGAAATTTCTGATGATAGTGTTCTTTTCTGAATGGTAGGGAAGTCATTTGTATTAAACAGAGGCTCTTCTGCTTGGTTTGGGAGGCTTATAATAGGTTCAGGGTTATCATCCTGTTTATGTATAAAGGATTCGTTAGATACCTTAGTTTCTTCTGCTAGTTTCTGAAAACTTGTAGTTGACTCCGAATTGCCGTTATGTTCTACAAGGGAGTCATTAATTACATTAGTTTTTCTATAACTTAAGTTTCAATTGTTTTGTTTGAGCATAGGTCGCCAAAATGCCCGGTTTATTTGCTACTGAAACAAATTATTGTATCGGTCGAGAAATAGATTCTATATGTAGTACCATCATAAAATGTAAATGTGGATTCTGATAGTTTGTTTACATTATTTGAGTGTACATATACCACTCTCAAAAAGCCAATGATATGTCCAAACCCTGGATCTAAAATACCAGCTTTGAGAGAACTGCTTTAGATGAGCATTGAATATTTCTTTTTCTCTTCATTTTCAGTTACATCATGGAGAATGATGGGCATACATTTTAAATAATTACTCCCTTTTGTATGCTAATTAGAAGTCTGAGTGGCAGTTCTTTTTTACATACGCAAAGGTTCTTAAAATTATCAGTTATGTAGTCTATAATTTGTCTAGAACCCAGAACGATATATATTCAGCTCTTGGAGATACGGGATACTAATCTTAAGTCACTTGCATTAACAATAGAGGCTAACGTACTTGTGTAGTCTTCCATAGTAATTCTTTCTTGAGAGTCTATCACAATGGCCTAGTCTTTAGTCGGAAACATCTCGGTTGATGTAGCGCTGACGTAGGGTTTCTTGGCTTGGATGAACGTTTGATATAACTTTGGTTATGTTGACTTTTTCAGAAGATGCCATGGCAGCAGGTGCCGAACCATGGCCACGGCTGCCTGATAAACAGTGCGTAATATTCCTTCTATGGAGATAGTAGAACTAAATTTAGACACAGTTTGCTACCCGTGACAGAGTATATTATGAGATATTACAACTAGCGTGCCTCGCACAGTTCAGCGATGTGCTCGGTACGACAGCCATAAGCAAACTGACGGAATTTTGTTTTGTTTCCTTTATAGTAAAATAATAGTAAAAACTATGTGTAATGAAACGGAGAAATGTATAATTTGCGCATTTGAGAAGGCAATAAAAATGGGTAGAGCAGTTAAAGGAGGAACAGATGTGTGACATGAAAAAGGGAACCAAGTGCACTTGACGTGAATGAGGAAAAAGGCAGAACTGGACTGGTGTATTAAGGACAATATAAATCATTCATCGTGATAGGTTATTTATTACCGATATTATTTTCAGCAGCTCATTTAGAAGTACAGGAACACAATTTGTATCAAGGAAACATAACTGTTTTCGAACGAAACGAACAATTACGAAGTAAATTCGTGTCAATTGACAATATAAAACAGCTCATACTGTCATTAGTCAAAAGAGAAAAAATAGAAAAACGCAATAATACAAGAATCGGAATGAGATTCACTTACGTCAGTATTATGCTGATGACTGACAGACGGTAACTCAGACGGGATGACTGGGGGAAATATAATCTTTTCATCTTTGACTTCATGTATTACATAAGAGAATTGATCAGACGAAATGGAAAGGCGAAAGGCTAAATGAATGATCAACACAAGAATAAGATCGGCTTTAAAAGGTTAGAACGATAACAATAGACAACGTTGATGTGGTGACGAACATAAGCAACGAAAACGCTAAAATGGTCGTTAGGCAGGTAGTGTAAGAAGCGTGAAAAAAGGAAAAGGAAAAAAACAGTGATGGAGAGGCGACAGGTGGTGAAGAGAAGAGGAAAGGGGCGAGGTAGTGGAGAAATGACAACGAAGATGATGCAGGGGAATGAGGAGAGTTGGAATTTGAATTTCTCTTTCAAAATTCAAATTTCATCTCTCTCTAAATTCGAATTTGAGGAGATGTGAAATTCGAATTTGGGGAGATGTGAAATTCGAATTTGGGGAGATGTGAAATTCGAATTTGGGGAGCTGTGAAATTCGAATTCTGGGGAAGCGGTGTGAATTTCGAATTTGGAGGAGGGTGGAATTCGAATAAGTTGAGAGCGGTGGAATTCGATTTGGAGAGAGCGGTGGAATGGAATTTGGAGAGGGAGTGAATTTCGAATTTTGGAGAGAGGGTGGAATTCGAATTTTGGAAGGCGGGAGGAGAATTCGAATTTGGAGAGAGCGGGAAGAGGAATTCGATAATTTGGAGAGAGCGGGAGAGGAATTCGATATTGGAGAAGCGGTGAGGAGGAATTCGATATTTGAGAGAGCGGGAGGTGGAATTCGAAATTTGGAGAGGACGGGAGGAGAATTCGAATTTTGAGAGAGCGGGAAGGAGGAATTGATTTGGAGAGAGCGGGAGGAGGAATTTCGAATTTGGAGAGAGCGGGAGGAGGATTTGAATTTGGAGAGAGCGGGAGGAGGAATTCGAATTTGGAGAGGGGGAGGAAGAATTCGAATTGGAGAGGAGGGAGGAGGTTTCGAATTTGGAAGAGCGGGGGAGAATTCGAAATTTGGAGAGAGGAGAAGGAATTACGAATTTGAGAGGCGGGGAGGGAGGAATTCCGAATTTGGAGAGAGCGGAGGAGGATTCGAATTTGGAGAGAGCGGGAGGAGGGAATTCGAATTGGAGAGAGCGGGCAGTAGAGAAGTATCGTAATTTGGAGAGAGCGGGAGGTGGAATTGGAATTGGAGAGAGCGGGAGGAGGATTCGAATTTGAGAGGCGGGAGAAGGAATTCGAATTTGGAGAGAGGGGAGGAGGAATTCGAATTTTGATAGAGAGCTGGGAGGAGAGGAATTCGAATTTGGATGAGAGAGGGAGGAGGAATTCGAATTTGTGGAGAGGGGGCAGGAGGAATTCGATTTGGAGAGAGGGAGGAGGATATGAATATGTAGAGAGCGGGAGGAGGAATTCGAAATTTTGGAGAGAGCGGAGGAGGGAATTCGAATTTGGAGAGAGGGGAGGAGGGAATTCGAATTTGCAGAGAGCGGGGAGGAGGAATTCGAATTTGGAGAGAGCGGGAGAGGCCTTGAATTTTGGAGAGAGCGGGAGGAGGAATTCGAATTGGGAGAGAGCGGGAGGAGGAATTCAGAATTTGGAGAGAGCGGGAGGGAGGAATTCGATATTTGGAGAGAGGGGAAGGAGGATTCGAATTTGGAGAGAGCGGGGAGGAGGAATTCGAATTTGGAGAGAGCGGGAGGAGGAATTCGAATTTGGAGAGAGCGGGAGAGAGGAGGAATTCGAATTTGGAGAGAGAGGGAGAGAGGAGGAATTCGAATTTGGAGAGAGAGGGAGAGAGGAGGAATTTGAATTTGGAGAGAGAGAGAGAGGGGAGGAATTTGAATTTGGAGAGAGAGAGGAGGAATTTGAATTTGGAGAGAGAGGAGGAATTTGAATTTGGAGAGAGAGAGCGGTGGAATTTGAATTTGAAGAGAAAGAGAGAGAGAGGTGAATTTTGACTTTTTGGAGAGGTGGAATATTAATTTGGGGAGTAGTGAGATTGGAATTTGGAGAGAGGTGGAATTGAAACTAGAGATAGGTGAAATTAGAATTTGGAGAAAAGCGGAATTGCAGAAAGAAGCGCAAATAGAAAAACGCATAGGAGGAGGAGCCGGGGGAATGATAACGAGTGGAAAAGGGGCCGAATGACGTGCAGCCGCCCTCCATCCGAGGCGTCCGGGCGGAGGGCAAGCGCTTTCTCTCGTTAGCACCCCGTCGCACGTCGCCTCCACTCTCCCCCGGCCCCACCTGCAGCACCCCCCCCTTTCGCGCCACGTTCACGCCCACGCTCACGCCCACGCGCACGCTCTGGTTGCGCGCCCGCGGCGTCGTCTTGTCACGCACACCACCCGTCCCTCAGTCCATACACTGAAACCCGCCCGGACAAGTGTCGTCGCGAACTGGCCTTTCTGTAGACCACGCGGACGTGCAGTTATACCCACCCATATTTTTTTCCCCTGGGGATATGCACGTGAAATATTGTTAGGGGGCGTCCAGTTTTACACCCCAGGGCTGTTAAACCCTGGGGGTATGGAAGACACACACATTCAAACACAAGTAAACCCATGACTGAGGCGGGACTCGAACCCGCGATCCCGGTCTGAGACCGTTACAGCACTACTTCCTTACCGATGTCCGCCATTTGACCGGCTGGACAAACGTATTTATTTATTAATTTATTTGCACAACGTGAAAAACAGTTAAAACGCATTTAATTTCAATTTCGTGGACGGAAGTAACATTGAATATAGGTGTTGTGGTGCGTTATCGTTGGCACGTCTATAATTATTTCGGTAACATTGAAACTCAAATTTCTCGAAGTCATTTAAAGAAAAGATGGATCTGCCATTGTTCATTTAATTTGTCATAGAATACTGGGTGTTTTAACGGGAGCTTGCGGACATGCAGTATACAGTTTTTACAAGTTAAAAATAATAATATAATTTTTAAACTCTTTCAGTCACACAGGGTGGGCGGTGCCTCCACACGCCAACTATGTATTCTCCAATTGTTGCAAAACGAATGAAGAATTTCTCACTGAAATTGTTTTATTTTATTTTATTTTATTTTCGAATACTTTCTTGCGAGCTCTGTTCGCAATTTACGCCCCTGTCTCACCTCCTGCGTTGTTTTTGCTTCTCTTCATCTTCCATCTCTTCGTCATCTTTCGCGCCTTCATAAAATGGGCAGATCGCATCTACACACAAATACCCGTCACACAAAGTCACATTTTGATACGCAATTTCTCAGGCATAAATACGAAACACATTAGCACTAACGGATTGACCTTCATACCAAAGCACACAGAATTGTAGAAAATGTTTTAATACGTTGATCATCAATTCCTGTTATATTTTATTTTTTACCATTTCGAAAGACATTTGGGGCTGTGTCATCATAATTATGTGAGCTATCTTGGTCGAGGGATTTTAATTCGATTCAATTCAATTATGGAATAATATCCCATGAATATTGTTTCTCCGAAAGTCGACAATACTATTCTCACTTCTTTCTAGAATTTACCATAACGAACACTCTTAATTTATAAGAATTGTGCAGTAACAAAATATTGAAAGTAAAAGGGATAATTTAATATTGTCTTCCCGTTACAACTTAAGTTCACTTTAATTAAAAATTCGTTCAACTGATGCCTATTATAGAATCTACTTGCAAATTCGATACCATAACCAATTTGAAAATCGTCACATTATCGCAAAAATAATTTTTTAAAACTTTCAATGAAGGTTTTTTTCAGGTTTTGGTTACTTGTCGCCTGATATTTTCTTTCATCATCAATTATGGAACGTAAACATGCTGTCATTCATAAGCTCATTCCGCATACCGCATCTGCAAAATGAAAACATAAACAAAAGCCTGGACGCAAACGGAAACCAAAAACTTCATATACAGCATCAAAGTAGAAGCCCTGTGGGCATGTTTATAAATTCATATTCCAAGATGAATATTTTTGTGAATCCGCTTGAATTTCAAGAGTGTTTTTTGTTGTTGTTTTTTTGTTTTTTGCAAGACGCAATATAATAATTATCAGCAAATGATCAATGAAACTAAAATATTTTTTACAAATCTAAACGCCTTGTAATACTATATGCTCCTAGGTATCATTTCGTCCATAGACACTCAACTTGTTCACATACGTAGATTTCGAAATAGTTTTTCCTACTCCCCCATCATAGCTGCGGGTCTGTCGCGTCTCTTCTCTGATCTGTCGCAAATCAACCTAATCCGACCCTTTCATGAGCAGACTGACAACCTCTCTTGTTCCTTTCCTTTTGGCTGGGTTCATTGGAAATCCATTTGCGTAGGTCTTGTGTCTCCGGGCTAAACTTCGTTTTTCATTTTTCTCCAGCTACGAAGCCAAAATTGATCATTGTACGTGCGGCAAGCGTCTTCTCAGTTTTTTTAAATTTTTTTTGAGCGCTCGCCACCAGCGGCGGACCGCAGAATGCTGACCTCTAACAGCCTGTCAACACGTAAGCAGCTTACGTGCGATGAAGCGTCCCGGATTCAGTCCTCCAGGATGGAGATTTTGGTATGTGATAAGACATGTCAAAATTATTCAACTTGATCAGAATGGTCGCGTAGATATTTATAATTATTCTCACTTCAATTTTATCTCAGTTCTATCATATCTCAGGTGATCAGTTTTTTATTACAGTCAATTTCTGGTATCACTAGAAGTACGGTAATTATCGTAAATGTACGTTATTTTATAAGATTATAAAATTGTCGTACAAACGTACAATTATGTCAGATTTGTGCAGTAATGATTTTCTCTTTAAATTCTAATACTCCTTTTGAAATAAAAAATTTGATATTCTTATCTTTGTATGAAATGTTCACAGTTGTCTATTGATGTACATTAATTAATTATTTCAATCAAAGTAAACATATATTATAATCACGATACTATGAAACATTATTTAGTGATAATCAAAATACTACCCCATTTTCATATAACCTCTCCCTATGTATTCGCATCCTTTAAATTCCACATCCAATAATCCCTCATATGTTTCTTTCCTGGTAACCTATTTTACACGACCATGGCAACCTTCACAATGTTGACCTACTCCATACTACACTGCATAGATAGCATTTCTTGAAACGAAATTATTTTAAAAAATTCAACATAATTTGTGAATATAATGCGATGGAACCTGTCACTACGAAATATCTTCAGGGAGCCGAGAATCATTTGAATTTAACCCATCGTCGGGTACGTGGTGAGAACAGCGCAGTTTTTCATATTTCGCTAGCTAGTACTCGGTGATCTAGTGTTCGAAAAGGGTGATTTACTCTTGCTTTTTTTAAATAACATTAATAAAAATCGATTAAATGCTTCAGAGTGTCGTGTCTGTCAGTGGAAGGAGTGTGCGGTGCTCTCTACTTCCATCTGTGGCGTAAGTATTTCTTGCTACGAATTTCTGTAATTAGTATTGTGTAAAAGAAATAGTTGTTGAACACAAGCTGATCACAAATTGGTTAATAGTTCATAGAGAAAGACAATATTCTTGTCAACCAGAGTAATTATTATAGTGTTCGTAGTTAATTGTTTACTCCCTGACGTCTCTTAAAAAATCTGATGAAAATGTGAAGTAAAATAGTTTATAATAAGATTAACAAAGCATAGTAAAAACTATAACAAACATATTGAGAAATAAATTGTTGTATTTTACGCATTAGAAAGAAAAGAAACGGCGCCTCTTTAACAGGCAGTCAAGACAATTAATTCTGAAGCAAGCGCCCCGCTTCCCTCGACCTCCCAGTGCACCTGCACGACCTTCAGTCCTCGACCTGGCTCGACCTGGCGTGGGTCCGCGCGGTGAAGCGGTGGCCGGGGAAAGCCCGCCGGAATCAGGCGTTTTGAGGGATGTGCGCACTTTTATGACGTGGGAATACGCGACGGTGGCTTCCCCTAGCGACGCGAACAATACGGCGACCTCAAGGGGCCTCGAGGCGTTGGCGGTAGGGGGCGAGCGCCTCGCGGCCGCAGGAGGGGCGCCGGTTCCGAAAGCGTTCGATTGGATTGATGGATTCTTTTGGGATTGGAGGTCACAACAACGTCTAGGTCATTAGCGGCCACTATTGCATTTAACGTTATGGGTGTGGAGATGTGACATGGTATGTTGGGGTGATAGGGAATCCTTCGGTGTTAATGATCTCGGCTACCGGACCGGCTATTGATTTTTTGTTATGTCCGATAGACAGCTTGTGGGATTCTCCCAGCAGGTATCCTCCTGACTGGTCTTTCAATGTGTGTCGGTTGGAGTGTAGTGTATGTATGTGGTTGTATGTATATGTATTTATATATATATATATATATATATATATATATATATATATATATATATAGTGTGTGTGTGTGTAAGGAAAGAGGAGATGACAAGGGCAAGAGAAGGAACATCGCGCACCGTCTGTGGTCCGATGGTTGAGGTACTGCTCTGGCATCCGCGTGATATTCATTGAAGAAACCATGGAAAACTACTAATGCAAGAAGTCAAATCTAGAACTCTCCATTGTACGCATCACGGGATGAGTATCCGGCCCGATTTTTGTCAAGCCGAAAAAGTTTCTTGGTGTTAAGCCCAATATATACTTATAGTTTTTCGTGCAGTGTAGACTGCACGTTTTCTGCATGAACAATTGCGAGTATTTTCGTAATTTTTTCATGCAAAAAGCTTACAGTGTGACTCGAGCGCCTCTAGCGAACAGAAACGTTCACAAACCCGTGGCCATGGGAATCGGCCATTTTAATTTTGTAGTTAGGTGTGTCAAGGCGCGTTTGTGTGACGTGAAATTGTGATAAACTAACTTCCTTCTCCATGCCCCTCATGGTTAATTAATACTTAATAATCATCAGTCTAATGTACGCACAAAAATACCGCCACTTAAAGTACTTGGACGGCGCAATTCAGTTGTTACCCTGCAGGCCCCCTAGCGGCGTCTTGGGGCGATTCATACAGAATGCGTAAAGACCGTGTAAGCGCGGCATTTGCCTTTTATACATCCAGTTTGGGATCGTAAAGTTTCTGTACAGAAACTATATGAGAATCTTCGCGAAAACTGTACCGTGTATACTAGTCTTTAGAACAAAGAGTCTTTCAATATGTGTCGGTTGAAGTCTTCGCTCCGCAAGGCCCGGCATGCTAGCTTATGTTTGACGAACGATTCTGAAGTTTTAGCGAAATGGCTCATGGGTAATGTCGCCTTTGGTGGTCCAAATGCCACATCGTGTTCTTCATTGCAGGCGCGCGTGCCTGAATCGGGTCTACCGGACTTAGTTTCCGCGACTATTTTTTTTCTTTTGAATCGGATTCTCGAGCACACGGGCCGGCACATAGGCTTCATCAATTGATGTCACTGCAATGCCTCGGACCGAGGCGTCCCGACGGCGGCAAGATTTTCGACACTGCTTGCATAGCTCGGTCGAGTTCAGTCGCTGTCTAAAGGAAAATTATGGCGGCGAGCTGCTCTAATCAGTAGAAATCCGTGGTTTCTCCGAACGACACCAGGCGAAGACCGGAGCAGTACACCGACAAACGGACCACAGACGGTATCGGATCGCGCGCGATCTTTCCTTCCTCTTCCTAGTCCTATCCTCACCCCTCATTTACACACTCTTGAACTTACACGCACTACACTGTCACACATGGCGAGAGACCAGACGGGAGATTAGAGATTTTCCAGGAAGCGCTGGTGAGATATTCTTGGGTCTGCAAGAACCCTACTCCTTGCCGATGGATTGGTCAACTCCGGATTTCGCCGTCCAGAGGGGAAAGTTCACCACCATCTCCCGCAATAAAAACATACTCTATAATTACGGGTATTAGTGCATTAGAAATTGATGCGCCCGCAATAACTAATTCACCGGCATAAATATTACTATAGTTTCTTTCTACTACGTTACATATTACTATATTAAAAAGTGAAAAGTACGCTGTTAGTGGTAATCGAATGAGAACAAAAATAAATGTAAGTAAACATTTAATTTTTTCTAAATTTATATAAGTACGTATTTTTTTCATTTTTCGTAATTCAGGTCTCAAATTCAATGTTTGCAATGTGCTCCTATTTACCGAGATAAGCTTGTGAAAACAGACCAGTTATCTGCCACTATTGATTAGATTGTGCTCAGGCTATGGAACGGGATCACTCACATGTATACATTTCAAAGAACAGGATATGTGGTCAACAAATTACAATTGCATCTGTGAATCCTTTAAGCTCTTTGCACGGAATTCACTGCATCGCCGCTAGCTCTCTCACTTATACGTCTTCTTAGGAAGTCAATATCACGTTAGCTTTCTGAAGGAAACCGTAAAAGGAATGCTATTTCTCCTTGTGATGCAGGCGTCTCCGCTGTTGAATCTTGCAACAAAGACGCTTTAGGTTGTGACTGGGAACGAAATAGGCTCGACGCTCTTGTTGGAAATCTTTATCAGTTTGAAAGCCACACGATGCAGAAAACGTAGATAAATCTCACATTTCACCTTCGTTCCATTTCTTTTCCAACTGTTATATCTAGCACGAAATATCTAACTGCAAATATAGGCGTTCCCGTTTTCATATTTTAGTATGCCTTTGAATTATTCAGTGTTTATTTCCTAGACTTTTTGTATTATTTTCTATTTGTTTTTCAAGCTGTGAAACCGCAAGTCTAAACACAATTATACTGCTTCCCATGCGTTACATGTAGATTGGATATGAATTTCCAATTCCTCGCTAAGGCTTTTATGTGTGGGATCAAGATCCTATTCCCGCCCGTGGGAAAAAGTTTGTTCCACATTTGATTGTATGGTGAAGGATTACAACAGTATCCAAGTGGAAATAAATAGGGGAAAAATAAAAAGAACTAAATATACCCTGAAAAATTCCCCTTCAGTGCTGGCGTCGTTAGTAGAATTGCTAAACTACGCTATGTAAAGACACGCATCTCGAGACACTACGGTATCCCGAATGGGTGACTGCCTAGGACTGACTGCACGGAGCCCCTGACCGAAAAAATTAAAGACAGCTTACTAACTGCGACGTTACGAGACAATTAACAGCACTTAACGGAAGATTTATGGATGTATATATACGCTCAAATTCTCAAAAACGACTAAGAGACGTATTGAGAAATAAAAAGTGTCCTTGCTTAAACCAACTGTACCTGAAAAGGGGGTTTAAAGCATCAACTGATTTTATTGCAGTGCTTCTGACCCGGAGGACCTAGGGTTCAAGTCCCGGCGGTGGCAGGATTTTTGACACTGGGTACATAGCTAGATCGAGACAGCCGCTGCCTAGAGGAAAATTTCTAGTGGCCGACTGCTCTGATCGGTAATTTTCTGTGGTTTCTCCGATCAACATCAGGAGAATGCCGGAATAGGACCTTAAGAAACGAGCCGCGGATCGCACGCGATCTTTTCTTACTCTGTCTCGTCCTTTCCTCCCCCCTTACTTACACACACATACACTCGCATGCACTACACTACCACACATGTCGGGAGACCAGTCTGGAGCTTAGATATTTTGTCT
The DNA here is from genome assembly GCA_017312745.1 of Gryllus bimaculatus. Classification (NCBI taxonomy): domain Eukaryota; kingdom Metazoa; phylum Arthropoda; class Insecta; order Orthoptera; family Gryllidae; genus Gryllus; species Gryllus bimaculatus. Next base: position 2,516,228 of record BOPP01000118.1, read on the forward strand.
GACTGGGGTGGTGCCCCGCTGGTGGGAGATTCCAAGTTGGGGAAACTCCCAGCAAGCCGATATAGATCGACGTCGTATCTCGCCAGCCAGCGGGTGAAGATCGCCGCCTCCCCCCACGTAAAACATGCACATACGGTACTAATTAACTTGGCGGTACGGTACTAATTAAATTGACGCGCCCGGAATCATCAATCAATCGTTGAAAAACTGTTTTGCGTGTCCGGGATTTAAACTGGAAACGCTCCAGGATCTAGGGCTTATTTTTGTTGTGAATTGTGAAAGATGTGAAAAAGTAGACAACAAAAACGAATGAACAGTGCGCGCCGCCTGTGGTTCGATATCTTTTCCGATAACGTCGGTCACATCGCATTTTGCCTGGCACAGAGCAGTCTTGTGCATAGCTTATCTAACCTCTCAAGTGAAGCGCCTGATTTCGCCCTGCGGTAGGTGTCATCTTAACTAGGGATGTTCTTTTCATGCACTATCGAATGCTAAAATGTCCACACATATGTGCACTAACAAATTCCGATACATATTAATGTAGGGTAAAAACTGACATGCACAATTAAATTTTGTATGTTTTCTTGTTTTATTTCCTTTTATAGCCGTGAAGAATTAACGTTAGAAAATGCATCTCTCTATTTTATCCTTTTGTCACGAACGTATGTTCTTGAATCCAAAACATGCTTTTTGCGTCAAAAGACTATAGGACCATGCTTCAACGATGATATTTGAGCCAATGTGATGTCAAATTCTGCATTTTGTATTTTCACTACAAATAATACTTTTTTTTACATTTAGAAGGAATTGCAAATCAGGATTTGAGTTTAACTTTTTATATACTAATTTATCCGTTTCAGTCACACTCACTTCCCCAAACAGTAATTCCAAAGCATTTTAATATTTTCAACCTTAATGACTCTACTAGTGTCAATGCTATTTCGGATTTCTGAATTGCTATAAGAAAATATTTGTCAAAATTTGATGAAATATAAATTTTTTATAGGTAAAGTTTTTTAGTGTTTATTAATTTTTATTTATTTCATTATTTATTTATTAGTTTGTTTCTCGCCCCTGAAAGATAACATTGCGTAACGACTTCTCTCGATGAAGAAATGACTACCCCTGTTGCACCTACTTTCAATATTCTTACACATTCGAGGTCTGCTGGAATCATATATTTAACCAAATCAAACTATCTTGTGCGAAAGGTGAAAATCGATTGCGGTTAGTGAAACACAATATCCTTAAAATTTTCCAACACAATATCCTAAAAATTATTGAAAGAATTCTCAGAGAACGATATGGTTGTTATTACAGAATTAATATTAAGTTGTCATTACTTGACGGAACTTTCCAAATTAACGCATACTCATCTAATAACTAGAAAATCATCTCATAAATTCTATTTTTTTCTAAGTGTATAACAGATATTAATTTACTGTCCACTATAAAAACAGGCCAAAACAAGCGTGAGAAAACAGATACGATAATATTCTTAATTCTAATGATTATCGAAGGAAAATTATTGATTTCATTAAGAAATAAATGTTTAAAATATCATTTAGCAGAACTACTTACTACACTCATGTTTGTTTTTTTTCTTACTTATTTTGAATATGAATGTGTTTCTCAATTTTAGGACGTAATTGTAAAATTTATCTATCTGTTTACTCGCTAAAGGTCTCGATGTCGATTCGGCAATAAAAAACAATTATGAAAATAAAAAAGGAGAAAAACACACACAGTATCAATCTAAGTAAAACGAGCTGGGTGATAAAAAAGATCCTAATAAGATTTTTCTATCTCTCTGCTCCTTTTCTTTAGGTTCGTACAATGTATGTTTGTTTTGTTAGTGTATTTTTAGTTGCACCAACAACGTGGTTATTAGGGTCTATTTCTGTTACAAATACATTTTTTTACAAACTTATTTTTCTTTGTTATTTTCCATTGATTCTAACTTCGAATAGAAAGAATTAGTATTGTAAACTGAACCAAAGTTTTTTAATATATCTATAGAAGACATTGTAAAATTTTTTAATCAACGTATGACATACAATATATATTTTTAACAAGTGGTTTGTGAAGTATTTCTAGATATTGGTAGCATTTACTGTTGTATTACCTACTTTGAATATTGTTCTTAATGTTTATTGCTAATAATATTGATCTTATCTTGAATGTGTTTATATTTGTTTTATCCACCACTGAAAATGTGATGGGTTGACGAGCACTAAATGTCTGCAATAAAGAAAATCAATATAAGTACGAAATATAACATAAAGAATACTACATCTTACCCTACAAAGCAACATAAAGAATCCTTCCAACCCTACAAAGCAACTAGGTCTTCATTATTATGATCAGACAATGATTTATAAAGTTCTTGTATCATCTCTAAACGTTTACGGTTCGATAATTCACGCTGGGGAATGTCTAATTTAGAGTTTTCAATTCGATGAATTGGAAGAATAATTTTCTGAAGCACTATATATGCTTTTTTGTTTAAAAAACGTGTTAGGAAATGGCAAATGTACGAGTTTAAGGCAACTTTCTAAAGCAGAGTATCACATCAGGGCAACGCTCAATTAACGAACGCCATTGTCTTTCAATCATCAACGCGCAGGTGGAGTGTTCGCTATGTGGAGTGTTTTTTTCTCGAAGTGCTTCAGGGCTTTTCTTCCCAAGGCCATAATGAGACGGTCTGTGACCATTTACACGATGTGGCCTGTGCGGCATTTCTCTTGCGGCGGTTTCGGGGGCGACCCATCCACCTTTTCAGAGTTACTCAGAACTCTTTCCCAATGGGGTGACAAATACACACGTTTAGAATTAGTTGATTAGAATCTAACACAGGACACGTCTTTTATCCTTCGTGAAATGATAAGTTGTAGAAACTTCCTCAATGAGAAAATAGATATAATCCTCTCGTTTAAAATATATCTTCTGGTTTGTGTTCGTAAACGTGTGTTGCAGATCAAACAAAAAAGATCAATGCAAAGAACGTCTAAATCATCAAACTCTGAATTTGAATAACCATCGCGAATCCACGGAGGAGTGAGGGGCAATCGTCCCCAATTGAGATTAATTAGTAGTAACTAGAAGTTAGTAACTATTAATTTTAACTTCTCACGAAACTTTTAAGTAACTAATTGTGCTAAATCGGCTCGTACTTTCTCGCCCGTCCAGGACTGTAGGAAGTCGACAGAATATCACAAAATGTGGTGAAGCTTCTACTTTTTCTTTTTATTATATTTATTTCTCTTTTCTTCTTATTCTCTTTAGATATTTCATTTATCTTCTTAAGTACTTACTAACCGCTCCGTCTCCAGGCGGGTGTAAGCCATCCATGCCCTATTCTTTTGTTTCGGGCACACTGTAATTGTGCAAAACGTCACAGTGTCCTACGATCACTCGCTTGGCACATAGAAAGACACGTTACTCTGTCAACACTATTTCCGGTTGCGTCGGACAAACTCCAATACGTGGAAGTCGCCGTAGCACCGCTTGTGAAGCCTATGGTCAAGCGGAGTATGAAAGAGGTATGAGCTGTTATATGCCTCTGGTGAACAGTCGAAGACATTTTCCATATGCACCACTATACAGCGAGAATGATAATTCCCATTCGTAACTAAAAGGCTGAGAAGAGAACGCGCTGTTATTTTTTCGATAAATTTTAGGGATTTCTACAATTTGTTCTTCTGTCACACATTTTTATACTTCCTGCACATGACCATTTTAATTTTTTTCTCTCGGCCAATGGAGGGTGGTATGGCACTCTTCGATTCGCCACCGCGATTACATCAGTAACATATCCAGCAGCTTGAGTTACTGAATTTGTTTTGATAAAAACAGTTACGTCATTTTTCTTTACTTTTAGGGAATATTAAAAACATTTAAGGGTATTTTATTGATTATTTTTGGTGATTTTAGGTCTTCAAAATCCGCCCCTTTGTTTTTATGTTTCTCCATCCTGGGGATATTACATAAAATGTCCGACTTTGAGTAGACTGTGATGGGCAAATTAAGATAGTTTTTTATTCAAAATGTTATGGTCGAATGTGCCATATTACATATTATGTAAAATGACACAGACTAAACTTAGCCCATGCTGCGGCGGCGACGTCTCTGGGGTGCGGCGTATGCTCTGCAGCAGGTAGCGGGAACCGTCGTTCCAGCTTGAGACCAATGCCGCATCGTAGTCGCGTCCACGCGTATCTTCCTCAGCTCTCACTTTCAGATGCGATGCAGCAGGCGCTCATAATTCAGTCCACTTTGGTAACGATGACTCAATTTTTTGTAATACTCGCCGAAACTTTACGGAATTGTGAAGTTCCGTAAGCCGCGAAGCGTAATTTCGAAAATGCAGTAAGTGTCCTTCAAATTTTTCAAATTACGCAAGCAAATGTGGGTGAAACTCAACCACAAATCACATCTGAAGGGCGGTCTTTTATTTCCGTTGAAATCTCGAAACCGATTTTCAGCAACATTACCTGACTTTCGCTACACTTCGTATATTTTTTTATTTATTTAATAGGTAATTATTACAAACGAATTAGATTATTTGATCCTATGTGGCTAGGCCGAAGG
>BOPP01000118.1:2521798-2576434 GCA_017312745.1 Gryllus bimaculatus
CAGTGGCAATACCGTTACCAATGAAGGTTTACTGAGGTGCGGTTATTGCTAGTTGAAAACTATTACCACTTCGTATATTACTCCGTATATACGTACACTCTTGGGAACATTGAATTTCGCGTTGAAAATGCCTTGGCTCGAGAGGTTGATGGCACTGGACACCCTTGGTTGTCGACAGCGCTCTCTTACGTTTGTTTTGGAAACCACGTTCTGTACATCGAACTATAAAGATTAAAATTATTTTATGGATAGTGCTAATTTGCACTCTTTAATATGAGGATAAGATCATTTTCGTTTCTTTAATACACAAATATAAATATTTTGAAAGATCTCTCACGCCATTAATTTCCAGCAATTTGTAAACACCATTAAATTTGTGAGTTAAATTGCCTTATTCTTTACAATACCAAAAGAATACAAGTGTATTTTATAATTTGATGCATTTATGAACACAAATGCGTTAAAAGATTGCTAATGAAGTAACTGAAATCTCAAACGTTTTCATGTGAAAATAGTTACAAATTACGCATTTTCAATAACGCTAAAACGATTTTTTTCAGGAATGGCTCCACATTTACCTTCAAAAAAATTCTGTATAAGAAAAAGGTTTTGGTATTATTTTATATTCTCTCATTTCATTTAAAGTATGATTAACAAAAAGTTGAAAAAATGATACAAAAAAACCATGCGTGCTTTTTGATGGAGTCGTCGATATAAATTTTATAATAAATAATTCTAAATCATTTTATTAATGTAGGTTTATGTAAATATATTTTTACAAATATTTTCGCTAATTTTATATCGTAAATGACACCATCTCGTTACTGTTCTAATAGTTAGGTTCTTCATAGTGAACTGAAAGTAGATATCATAAACAGATATATCTCATAAACATTTCTGAAACGAATCGATCAGAAATATATTATGATTAAAAATACATAGGCTGATACAGTTTTTTAGTAATATTCATTATAATTCATTCATAACATCCATTTCTAAATTGGGTCTTCTTCTTTGGGTTATCTTCGCATCCGCCCTCGTGTCCACTCTCTGGCAAAGTGGTAGCCAATCGCTGCGTCGGGGCTCCGTGCACTGCCATGCGTGCTCCGCAACTACCCAACGCGCACTCATTTCGTGGCCAGTGGCGAAAGGTAATTTGTGATTTACGAACGATGGTCAGGATAGGGAGAGGTTATTGGTGATTCTTCTGAAAGAGCCTTGGAGTGGTGACCGTTGTTAGATTCTTTTTAATGTAACAAAAGTTGTGCATCAAACGCATGTGGCGTGTAATTAGGTCTAAAAAGGTTATCCAGAGTAATTCCAAGCGAATTATATATTTGCGCTAAGTGGTTGTGGATGAAGATTTCAACAGCAAAATGATGTATTTAATTAATCCTGTGAAATGTTGCGTGAAATGCTACGTAACATTGAAGCTTATATGTGATGGTTATTTTAGGAATAAAATGTTAGAAACGTTTCCTGAAATACATTTTACAGTTCAGTGAAGTGAAAGGTGAGCACCAAGAATTGCAAAAATATTTCTTGCTGCGCAAATGTTCGTGCTGAAAATTGAGTTTGATGCGATTTGAAGAAATAGTTCGTGGAAAAAAGCTTGTGAAACTTCAGAAGTGTAAGCGTTCTGCTGGACTCCACATAACTGTTGTTTGGATTTCTACGTCGTCGTTTGTTCTCCTCGTTCCTGTATATCCCTTGCTCCTGCCAGGTGGTTCGAAAATTTTAAAACCCAAATGCTAGTTCTATAAGTTCTAACGTCGAATAGTCATAAGCGAAAATAAAAAAAAAATGCTCTTTAAACTTTACATGTTTGAAAGCAAGACTACGGAGAAAAACTGCAATGAATAAAATAATAAGCTAATAGATAGAACCAATATTACTTGCAGATTAAATTGCGTATTTATCATGCTTTCAAATGAACTAACGTTATCTTGGTTACAGAATTATTGAGAATTGGAAAATGTTGCCAGCCTAGTTTGAAATTAAGAAATTACTTGTGAATTAGTTTCTTAATTAAGAGATTAATAAACAAATATATTTTATTATTTTAATTTTCAGGTGTAGCCACCTACTATGAAACTGATGCAGCATTGTGAAGACTAAATACGGTGAATTGTTCACAGGTAGTACAGTGTAGAGCAGGTTCCAATCGAAGGTCGTAGGTCCAATCTCAGTGGCAGAAGAGGAGCAACTACTTTGGCCTGACACCTGTTGAACCTGGAATAGGTGAGTGTTTTGTGTGGAGCCCGTCCCGTTGGTGAGGCAGAGGGAAGGCAGAGAGGGGGGGGGCAGAGGCATTTCCAATTTGTTCAGTTACCCATTCGTCAGGATAAATTCAATTGTTGTGGGCAAAAGTATATTCAGAATTTAAACTAAAACAAACGGCTATTATTTGTCGGGGTGCACAAAACTGCATTATTTTTTTTATTTGTTATCTGTTAAACAGTTTTTGTGTGTAAACAGGGAGTCTCGCCAACTGTCAGCCACCCGCGTACAGTTCCCACTTCTAAACGGTTCACGAAATGTGGTTTTCGCTCAACGATGTGGAATCATGAGGCAAGTAATGTGCCGTAGGGGTATTGTTCGAAATATTTTGAATTTCCAAGAAATTTAATCATTTTATTTCTTTAAATGGAACAATGTATCTCACTAGCAATCGATGGATCATAAATAGACAATGCAATGTTTTGATAGTATTTTGAGTATAAAATTATAATTTCTGTCATGTGACTTTAAATTAGAACTAAAAGATTTCTTGTAGCAACTGACTCCTTGAGGGAAGGTTGCCATCGCGGCGCCGGCACTTTTACGGGGAGGGGCCGCGAAGGTCACGTTCGCCAAAAGCAACAGTTGCGACGGAGGCTACAGAAAAAAATTGCACGTTTAAACGTGCCAAATTGTTGCACGTTTAAAATCTCAATCTTTTAAATCAATTAAAAATTCTCTTTAAATACGTTTAAAATCTCAGGTCAGAGAGTATAATTTGTTGCTGCAGATTGAGTCCTGGGAAGAATTCAGCATGGACGAAAAGTGATTTGTAATAAATTCATTGTTTATGAAAATAAAATAAGTTTTCTTGGCTAATGCACCGAAAAAATGCAGTATTGCGATCTAAATGATAGAGGCTCTGCCTACAACGCGGCTCTCCTGGATACAAGATCATTGATTCAGACTGACAAGGCGTTCTTCATGTTAGTGTCCAAACTCACGTTTCTTCGCCTGATCGAACTTGATCATAATCCTGATTTTCTTCACATTGACATATTGTCAGTAATATGTGAATCAATGAGGAATAGTTCATGAGTTTCCAAAACTTGGTAATTTGAGTGCAAGTGACAATCAATTATGTCGAAGGGTTTAATTATGACAGAAAAAATGCAACTGAAACCCCGAATTTCGTGATACTGATGAATTAGTCATAAACTGTTGGTATAGTCTGTGATATGAGAAATGAAGGTAGTTGCCTCCGTCAACTTAATATATTTACCGACTTTTGTAGACTTAGCAGTCATCACCAGTCTACAAATATAAAGCAAGATAAATAAAATACAATGTAAATACAAAATAAGGCAAAGTGATAAATGCCTGTGACGTTCTTAAATTGAGAATTTATACCTTATTTTAGTATTTCAGACGACACACCATCTGGGCCTCGGATGTCGTTGTGGTTTATGTTGTAAGAAATGTGAGCTCTAAAAAATCTTGTATGTAATTGTCGTAGTTCATTTAGTTAGTACTACGACGGTATACGTGTGGCGAGATTAAAGCAAACTGCGGTCAGAGAAACCGGTTTTTATTATACCACCTTCGGTTAGTGATATCCTTCGACGCAGTTCTGTACGTACATCTGATGCGGAACTTCGGTTAAAGATTGGCTTGCACTCTAGAAACGTTTAAGTTTATTGGTATCTATATAAATGCTGGCCTCCTTGGGACAGGGGCTGCGAGCAACGACGAAATAGGAGGAACCGGAAGCTGTGGATTCGAGTCAGCATGGTTCGATTTCGGTATGGTTGGTTGGGGAGAAGTTGTCTTTTCATATCATCCACATGCGCCGTTTACTTTACCTCATCCCTCACCCCGCTGGTGGAAGATACGTGGTTGAAAAAAGCCCGTTAGCCGACGGTAGGTCGGCGCCGGATCTCGCCATACAGTGGGGGAAAGATCCCGCCACCTCCCGAGCAAAAACATGCATTACACTTACGGGACTAATGACCCTGGTAGTTGGCGTGCCCTGAATCACTAAACAATCAATCAATTTAGAAAAGCATGCCTGCCTTCAATATTTGAGTTGCTGGAAGAAAACGAAAACGTTTGAACTTTACAATTTTCGAAACATCAGATATTTTAGTGAAAATGAGACCTGCGACATTTATAAGCGTCTTTCAAGCTAACCGAAGAATATGTTTAATCGAAAATTTCGGGCCATTTTCGAGAACATTTTGAAAATGTTGTTCAATTGTGGTTTCAAAATTTACAAAAATGTATATTTTGACTTGGCTCTCACATCGTTAATTTTTTCATTAGCGGCAATTTGTTCAAATTATTGCAATAATGTTACATATTATTGTTAAATGATGTCATATAAAGTTTCTCAAAAACCAAATCTTTTTTCTGTGAAAATGAGCTCAAAATTCATTTTTAGAAACTCTCAAACGCCATTTTCTCAAAAACTGCTGAAATGTTTTTCTTCAAATTTTTCGTACGGTTAATGCTAAATGCGCTGTTTCAGAAGACATAGGTCATTTTGCTCTAATTTTGATTTTTTCAAAAATTTAACATTGTTTTGAAGAATCTCTCACGCCGTTAATATGTATATTCCCAGCAATAATAAGCATGTATAATGAAACCGTTCACATATTTACATTCGTAAAATACTTTGCAGCCCACTTATTGCAAGATAACTGACTTGCGCACAATGCGCAGTGTTTGACATCGCCAGCATTATGCGTAGTATTAAAATGATCAGCGGAGTAGCTTCAATATCACGATCGATCTAAACGCGCCGCTTCAAAGATTCACTGTAGTGGATCGCCCCACGCCCCATTTTATCCAAAGCCGGAATTGTGGAAGAACAAGACGCTATCTTTAACAGACGAGTCGAAGGAAATGGAATCTATTACATAAACCACACCAGAAACACTAAACACAAGGTAATTATTCTGTCAATAGTATTATTCCTTGTAATAAATTATTCTTGAAATTTTGAGAAGAAAATGTGCGGTATTTATGTGAAAATGAGACCCGGGCAATTCTTTTAAGTATTTATCATTTTTCTATCTGTGAACAATATCTAAGAAAATATTTAGAGCTTTTTTTCAGAAAAAAAAATACTAAATTTTTCAATTGGCTATATTTAGCGTCAATTACACGAAAACTACTCATATTTTCGAAAATTTGTCATAAACTTATTTGAAGATCCGTTTCAAGGAATGGATTTCACTATGGAAAAAAATTAACTTAAATATTTATTGATAATTCTTCAATAGTGGTAGAAAGATTCCAAAAAACAGCAATTGTTTTAATTTTTAAAATATAGGAAATTTCAAAGAACATGAAGCCTGCAACATTCTTTGAAGGGTCCTTTAGACTAAACGAAAACTAATTTGATCACAAAATTTCGTGCCATTTTAAAGAAAATTTTGACAATGTTTTTAGGGCTTCATGTAAGGTATTCTGATAAATCAAACTATCCGTTTAAAACTCCCAAAGCCACGAGTACATTCAGATCAATGCGGAAAAATCAATTTTGAAGAACATCGACTGAGCGGTGTATATTCTATCTTTGACCACACACGGACATAAACATGTTACCCTCAATCGATTTTTCGGTATCAAGAGTTCTCAGGATATGAATTCTGTTTAAACCACGTATTAGAGGATTTTTTTCTGTAGTCAGAATGAGGATTTATCAAATTTTTCGTTACCAGGATTCAACAATAGGTTTTTCCGCCGAAAATGCAGCTTTCCGTTGCACGATTACATAACTTTCTCTTCTTGGGAACTATCTTCGTAAGAGCGAGAAAGAAAAAAGCACAGTTTTGCTTTCGGGATTCGTTGGGTGTTTTACGGCAGTATTTTCACGAATATCTACTTAGCATTGTAAAAAGGAGATATAACTAGGTTCTTTAAAACATTGATAGGTCCATGTATTGTTTGTCAATCACGTGGTCTTTTATTGTCTTAATTTTTGAAGTGACATCTTAACAGACTATTTTAAAACTAACTGCTTGTAGCGTTTCGGAAGTTGACACTATTTCCTACATCTTCAGATTCTATACATACAAAAATCATACACTGAAGAGCCAAAGAAACTGGTACACATGCCTTATATCTTGCAGGGTCCCCGCGAGGATGCAGAAGAGCCGGAACATGACGTGGCATGAACTCACCAAATGTCTAAAGTAGTGCTAGAGGTAATTGACACCATTAATCCTACAGGGCTGTCCATAAACTCGTAAGTGTAGAAGGAGGTAGAGATCTCTTCTGAATAGGGCATTCAAGGAATCCCAGATGTTCTTAATAATGTTCATGTCTGTGGACTTTTGGTGACCATTGGATGTGTTTAAATTCAGAAGTGTGTTCTGGATCCACTCTGTAGCAATTCTAGCTGGACATGCGGACTGTCACATTGTCCTGTTGGAATGGCCCAAGTCCGTAAGGATGTACAATAAGCATAAATGGGTGCAGGTGATAAGACAGGATGCTTACGTACGTGTCAGCTGTCGGTCATATCTAGTCGTATCAGGGGTCCCATACCACTCGAACTGCACACGACCCATACCATCACAGAGCATCGACCTGCTTGAACGGTCCCCTGTTGAATTGCAAGATTCATGAGGCTGTCGCCATACTCGTACACGTCCATCCGCTCGAAACACTGTGAAACGAGACACGTCAGACCAGATAACGTGTTTCCGGTCATCAACAGTCCTATGTCGAGCCCAGGCAAGGCGAAAAGATTTGTCGCGCAGTCATTAAGGGTCATTGATTATCAATATGGGTCCGAAACTCCATATCGATGTCACGATGAATGGCTCGGATGCTGTCGCTTGGTGATGTCTCAGCTTTGAAATGGGCAGCAATTTGCGGAAGGGTTGCACTTTTGTCACGTGTAATGATTCTCCTCAGTCGTCGTCCCGTTCTAGCACAATCTGTTTGCGACCGCAACAATGGCGGAGGTTTGATGTTTTACCGGATTCCCGATATTCATGATACACTCGTGAAATCGTCGTACGCGAAAATCCAAATTTCATGGCGATCACGGGGAAGCTATGCCCCATCTCTCTTGCACCGTCGCCGACAGCACCACGTTTAAACTCTCTTTAATCGTGTTATCCTGCCATTGTAGAAGCAGGAACCAAACTAACAACGGTGTCAGACTCTGGTTGCTTTATATCGTTGCCGGCTGGAGTTGCAGGAGACCTTAAGTCGTTAAGACCTTAAGTCGTTAAGACCTTAAGTCGCCGTATTCTGATTGGTTTCAGATCTCTTTATTTCATTATGCATGGCTGTACCAGTTGTTTGGCTCTTCAATGTATATTAGACTAACATACAATCAAATATTCGGTTTGCCTACAAACCAAATATGTTACCAAATACTTGCTACAGATTGTTCAGAATTATTCAGATCGAATGGAACTTGATACATACATGTTAAATTAATACTACGTTCTTTTTGGTGCTTGGAATAGTTTCTAATTACGTAAAAAATGTTATGGAGTTAAAATTAATTTAATAACTTAAATTAGTTTACTTGGCACTTAAATTAAAAAAGACGATATTAATCATTTATTGTCATCTGGCAATATGTTGTAAAATAATGTGCATGTATTGCATGTTTGAATCCGACTGGAAGCTGTGTACTGTCGATATGGCTCGAATGAGCTATCAGCCAACTCCCTTCACTTACCTTGGCAGCTTCATCAAGTTGGAGGACCACTGCAAATAATGGGACGCGGACGCACTCCCTGTAAATGTTAGTATCTCTAGAGGACGTTACTAGATTTCAGTTGGCATGTACTCATTGATGAGTACGTGTAATTAAAACTAAGTAAAATACACTATTACGATTACATCTAAGTTCAGAGCATTTAAATCTTTGCAATAGCCGTAGGCATGTCCAGTTGAAATTATAATTAACATTAAAAGATTGTAATGGCCTTTAACATTTACAGTTGAAGACTGTGTTGCTAGTAGTTAACATTAAATGATAGGAATGGCCATAAACATATACAGTCGATTACTATTGATTGCAGTTAGCTCTTAACGTGAGTCCAGATATAAAAGAGAGCATAATATACTAGTGCTGAAATGACAACATTGTACATTAAACACAAACACAATCGTGATGATGCAGTGTCGTCTTTGAGAACGCACACGTTATCAGGCACGTGTCGTGAACTGCCTGCAAAGATGTTGGGCCGACGGTGGCTTGCGCTCTAGAACTCTGGCGACTAGAAGCCTAGAAACATCGTGAGTTATACTGGCAAGTGCAGGAAATTACTTGAATGCCGCGGAAGCGGGCACAGTTTGACAAAAGGCATGTAATTGTCGCTGCATATGATAGGACAACCTGCAGCACATGTTGAGAGAACATTTTAAGCTGAGATCATGCAATGATCTCAGAGAGAGTTCAACCTGATGTGCGTTGCAATACTAGTGGCAGTAAAAAAATATCATGGTTACATTAACTGAATGGTTGCGGAGGTGGTTATGAATTAACACGAACTTAGCACGACGCATATTACAGTATTGTTATCTAAAATTTACTGTTGAATTGAATTGATGCCTTATTTTACGTAGCGAGACTCGGGCCATCAAGCCCGCTCTTTTAATTTCGCTACGCTCCTTTCGCACTAGCGGAGGAAGGCGGAATTCTTGGGGACGAAACAGGCCATTTGAATTCAGCTCTGAGGTGTCATTTAGGCGTAGGTATCTTTTACATACAAGTAAATCTACTAACATAGGACAGCCGGATTTACTTCCCCTTCGAAGGCGTTTGAAGGATTTTTACAAAAATTTCTACGGAAAATGAATAAGTTTGTAAAACGATATAAACAATCTTTTAGTTATTTCAGCTGAGGTCAATTAATTCTAATGCGAAATCTGTAGTTACTGTACCAATGACTTAAGAAAAGAGTAAACAATTTACGGGGTTAGATCTCAAACATTTTGAAACCTTGAAACCGAGAGCTTTAATTTAAACACATCAGCTCCTCTAGATGACAAGGATTCACACAAACAGCTTATTTGGTACCTCTTCATCTAAGTCCCGATGCCTCGTGTCCGCCGGCGATGTCCGCGTGCAAATCTATTGCCCTTGCCCCCGCCTCCGCCCCCCTCCCGCGTTTGCATTCGTGATCGCCCCAGGCCTATAATGTTTCTCTGATAGCTCCACTGACACCTCCTGCGTTTGAAGTGTGACAGGGCTATCAGCGGCCGCACTAGCATTATAATGATCCAGAGAAACACAGTGAGAGTGAAGCATGCATAGATCTTCACATTATTCACAACTAGTGAGTGTTTCGTATCCCCTTGCAACGCATAATCGCACCCCTACGTAGTCCCTCCTCCCTAACACCTGGGACACGAAAGCTAGTAATATTCTTTTTTTATTTATTGATATATTCGACACCAAGAAACAGTTTAAAACTGTGTATGACATACAGATTGCAGAAGTGCAATCTGGGCAAGTTTTCTTGAGCACTGGAATTATCAGTAATACATTTGAAACCTGAATCCCCCATCTCGGTAAAACATTTCGTCCCGCTTACAATATTCTGACCAGTTAATGTGTAAGTTATTTCCCGTACCGGAATTGATCTAAGCAGTAAGCTGATGTGTGATGTACTTTCAGATTAAACAATGTATCATAAATTAAATATTGTCAGAATCTATTTTTCGAATTATTATACGAACGTGTTTTCCTTCCGATCTTCCGGTTAAAGACCAGAATGTGCCGCCTGCCAATGCTCAGCGTCAACAGGAACCGAAGCAGGTCTGAACACACCCGGAGAAAGCCATTAGCAACGCTTCCAGAAGGAGGCGGCAAGGCAGCTCCAATTCGTGATGAAAAACGCATTAGATACAAGATGCCGGCTCAGCAAACGAAGACAAAATCTGTTTTTTGTGAGGAGAAACCAGTAACTTTGATCGTGTCACCGTGTGTGTGTGCAATCCACGACTGGGAATTTCTCTAAGCAGTAAGCTGATGTGTGATGTACTTTCAGATTAAACAATGTATCATAAATTAAATATTGTCAATATTTTATCGTGAATTAAACTAAAAGATACATAATACGGATATTGTTTTCCGCACTCTTATGTCGAGGTCTAGAAGCAATTGTTTGGAAGAACAATTACGACTGAACTACGCCCTATCAGCTCGGGGGACAATATCCATATTCACGCCGGGCGTACAAGTCTTACATTGCTTCATGTTATATACAGAGTCCGGAAATGTAGTCAATTAAGGACATATTGATATTTCTAATATTTTTCGCGAGATAATATGATCCCCTTAATACATTTTACATTCTCGTCGTATTACGTAATTAGGTAGTAGAGAGGAAGTGTTGTAATGTGCGGAAAAAAATCACCCATTTTTCATCAGAAAAACTCGTATCGTGTGGCACTGTCGTTGGAAGAGTGGAGAAATTCCTATATGTAATAAATTACTTTCTGTAACACGCTGTGGAGTCAGAATTTACGATATGTGGTACCTTGATACCAAAAAATAGGTTCACAACAAAACATGTTTAATTAGGTCCATCCATACCGTCTAGAGAAATCTACTCTGGGAAGTATGGGTCCGTCCTGCGTCTATGGTAAAGGCTAGCTCCAAAACCGTTCAGACGATTTCCTCTGAAATTGCTTTTCTGGGATCGTTCTGGCCGTACTCGAAGCTGTGGGAATTTGAAATGAAAATTTTGATTTTTGATGGTAGTTCAACAACATTACCAACATTTTCACAAAAATGGCTGGGTTCTTGACTGCTAAATGTCTTCTTAAATTTTATTGATTAAACTTTTTCACAAAGATTGCACCGAGAACGCTTAAAAATATTTCCCCCTTCAAATACACCATACCAAGACGCTAAAAAATGGCACAGGCCCAATTTTTGCCAAACTATGTTTTCGACTATTGTAAAAAATGAACATCGCAAAATTACAATATTGATCCAGAGATTTTCATACTTCATGAATCTGTTCTAAAAAAATAGATCTTTAAAAAGGAATTACAATTAAAAACGAGTAGTTTCGCATAGATATTTCTTAAAGTTAATGAAATTTATAAACAAAATAACAAAAACGACTCCAAATATTTTCTTAAATTTGTTCGCTTGGATGGATCAAAAAACTCAATAATGGCGCGGAGACCTGTTCGCCCGGCAGGAATGAATCGAGTGCCGCACCCGAGATCCACTTTAGCTTCCTTCCACTTCCTGCTCGGAGTTCGACGTCGCGCGACCCACTGGCCCAGCTTCTCCGAGCGAGTTCAAGAGTCGTCCGCAGGTAGCGCTACCGCCAGGTCCTCAGGTGGACGCAGTGTGCGCGTCGTTCGCTGGTGGCGCCACCGTCTAATCACTCCCTGTTGTCGCGGAACGCGGGCCATCCACAAACCGAAGTTTCCGACGCCGTACTTGCCGTATGTAGCCCAAGCAGGTCAACGTTATGCGGATCGCTTGCTTGTCGTTGGTGATGCATTTGAATTTGAGATCACTAAGCAGTGTGCGAGGATGTGAAATGTAATGACACGGTGCTGATATACTGGCTCGCTGGTTGGCGGGTTGAAAGCGCATGGCATACGAACAGCGAAGCAGGTTGTAGATGATACCTGTAATATGACAACCCTATTATTATTTGCACATTGGTAGTCATCTGACGCCACGCAGACAGGATATGGGATGGGGTCGCTGGTGTTAGCATTGGTGACACCAATTTGTGGTTTAGGGTTTAGTTTTTCCCATTACGAGAAAATTACGAGAGAATTCTATCATTACGAGAAAAGATCCGTAGAAACTGCCAAATGCATTCTCACATATCTTATCTTCATTTGTGAGCACTTGAAAAATTGGAGTCCGTTAAGTGTATATTTTTATTGAACCCAGTCTTCAGGATTGTATCAATGTTCCCTCCAATTGTACTCAAATATCAATTTTTCACACCTTTATTCTCCTTAATTTAATCTCCTAATCACCTTAATTAATATTTCAATTCGTAATAATTTGATGTAATTCAGATGTATTCAAGTCAATGATTGCGTTTTACTGTTAATAAAATTAAAATAAAATCTCCTTTGATGACCTGATTTTCATTATTGAATTTTCTATCAACATTTTTGAAGCAACTTTTTTCTGTAATTCAGCGACAGAAAGCAAATCCAAGGAGAATGCAAGTGAACAGAATGTTAAAACACAAATTAATCGTTTATTTCAGGAACAACATACGCCCAGGAAGAGTAACTTTTCAGTTTCGACAACAAATCTCCGTTGGCAGCTATATATCACAAACAGTGAGTCATGATTTTAGATGGTTTTTCCAAAAGCCTGTCAAAAAGTCAGGGTTTTTTGAAAGAAGAACTCGTATTATAGTCCTAATATCGAAAATGTGGAACAATTTAGTTCCTATATGTACCAAATTGCTTCCTAAAACGTTAAGACCATTTTCTCCACATTATATACTTCCTGATCGATGTGGACTAATTCGATACCCTGCGAATTTGAAAAGGATATTTTGAAATGGGGGGGGGGTACTTCACATGGAGCATTAATAATTTCCAAAATTTTAATAAAATAGGTCCACAATTTTGGATTTTTTCACTTGGATTGCTTTAAAAAAAATGCAGGTACTATATATTTGATTTTTGCTGGTGTCTGAATTTTTGAAAATAATAGTTACAAATAATGCAAAAAATAATGTGCTGTTGTAGTGTGTCGCACAAGACGTTTGGAAAATAATAGCTTGTACTTTTGAATATTATATCTTATGGAGCATTAACAATATTTTCCACATTTTTAAACAAAACGGGCCCACATTTTTGGATTTTTCACCCCGGATCGCGCAAAGATCCCTTTAAAAATTATGCAGGTACTATATATTTGATTTTTGCTGGTGCCTGAATTTTTGAAAATTGTAATAGTGACAAATAATGCAATAAATAATGTGCTATTGTAGAGTGTGACATATAAAGTTTGGGAAATAATAGCTTGTACTTTTGTATATTATATCTTTCTCTTTTCCCAATCGAACTTACTTGCAACGATTAGTTGCGCTAGTGCTACTTAATTATAAATTGTTATTATGCATGCGGAAACAAATTTTGGTATTTTTTTATAAACCAATGAATTATTTTTCACTTACCAATTGATAGCTTTGAAATTTCCTTTGTGCTGTTTTTGTGGCTGTAGTAATGGTTCATAAGTAGGGCGGTAAAAGTAAGTAAAAATTAAGCGTCTTTTCGCGGAAACCGCGTTTCGATCGGACAAACCGTTCTCGAGATATAACTTTTCGCGCGCTTTTCCCCTCCGCTTTTTCGGTCCCCGCTTCGGTTTTCGTTCTTCTGCCCGAGAAATCTCGAAAACGAACGCCGCTAGCGACTCGGAGCTCAAAACATCTTCTGCCGTCCAGTTTTTCGCTGTTTTGGACGGGTAGACATTTTTATAAAAATTGCGAAAAAAATACCAAAGAGACCTCTCGAGAAGAAGCGTCTAGCGCCGAAAACCGCGTCAAAATGCGATTTTGCCTTCTGGAGTTATTCGCGTTCTTATATCACGAAACTCTTTGCAGCTATAAATGGCAACCAATATCTGGAACTTCACAAATGTCTAAAAACTTATATATTCCTCCCTTTCTGCTTTGCTCCAAGGGTTACCCACACTCTTTAAGTGACAACTGCATAGTTCCATTAAATACTTTTTTAAAGACTAAAACGTAGCAAATCATGTACAAACTATTTATCAGCATGTTTAGGAGAAGACAGAATAAAATGAAGCAAATTATAAAAAAATATTTTTTTTCGAATTTTTTTGTGTCCTCTCCTGAAAGTATTAAAGAAAACGGCAACATATTGTTGTATATGAAATAATTATTGCTGAAAAATTAACGGAATCCTTTCGAGTTGTAGTTTTTTAAAGCGGTGCGCGGCGTGGTCCAGGACTAATGTTACGTTAAGTACAAATCAGTTCTATCACTACTAATCTTCACGAGAACTCGTGTAGAATTTGTTATCTATGAAGAAATAACTTACCTTCTTTTTGCGTCTGTTACCCTAAATGACGGAAGGAGAAAATTCGGTCGAACAGTATCATAAAAACTTAGTAATAATTAAAAAGGAAGGTGGGCATATTAACAGTCGCTTCGGGTAAAATCATGCTGTTAAAACGCTTCTAAAAACACACAAAAATCAAATCACCGAAATGGTTTCTTAGAGAGTGTTTGATTTTAATGACAAACTAATGATAAATTGGCAGAAAATCAATTTCGTTTTAATTGCCCAAGCCCCAGAGTGAGAAGAATTAACGATTTTTGCCAATGATGTCTTTCATAGTTTTTAACTTTGGAAAGTATATCAAATTTGGAGCAAAATGAAACTGTCTAATGACCTGAATAAGGTACTAGACGTTGAGTCTTATTCAGTGGCAGTTCGTGCTTAGATTGCACGTTTGCACAACGACCAGATAATCCTAAAATACTCGTATGTTAATAAAATATAAAATAAATTAACATGTGTAAATAATCCATATTAGGACTGTATTTTCGATTTAATATCGTTAAATAATCTAGATATTGCTGCAATAGCAATATATGAAGTTATTTGGAAATCAAAGAGCGCTCGTCAAAATATCTCTTTTGCATGAAGTTGTAAGCCATGCTCTGATGTGTGTCGTCAGGCTCTTATGGACGTTTAACATTGTGAAGCACCAGCCATTCGACTGATCGCGCGACACAATTAGTTAGCATTGAAAGCACTCGATCATTTCTGTGCGTTTTAGAACCGCAACGGTACATGAAACCCGCCCATGCATCACAAAGCGGGCGTCACCAGCCTTGTGGGATTCGAAGGGGGAATAGTAATTTTCTGCCTTTACAACTGTAAATTACGCATGTTGTTGATGATATGATATGGCAGTCGACTTGTGACTGTATTGGATTCACAGTTTAAGATGGTTGGTGAATATATTGTGTATAATACAGGGTTGATTGACTAAAAATGTATTTAAAAAATGCAGATTTTTAGAGGCAAGGTCGACTGACTCGGAAGAATTCTTTGTAGAAACTCTGAGAGTGATCTCGTGCAGTTCTGGCCGTTTGTATCCTCGAAGTGATTTTGCGTCAAAGCGCATACAAGTGTGTGTATGTATTCGAATCACTACTATTTGTGATATTATTTTATTGTTGTTATTGTGGCTGTCGTCATCGCTTCTGCCGCTACTGCTGCTTGTGAACTGGAACTGAACATTCTTATTCCTCCACGAAACATGAATAACCTCCGATTTTGTGCGTTATTTTTTTGTGCGATTTTTATTCTTAATTTAGTGAAAATTTGGATATTTCATTATTTATTTCCTTTGTATTAGACAATGAAAGCAGAGTAAAATTTAATAATATTTCTTTTGGCTCCTGCCCTATTGAACGAACACAGGAAATTGGAGAACTGGAAGGCGTATTCCAAATCCTCAGTGTTATTCCAAATGGGAAATCTAAAAAGAGCATTTTATTGAAATTCAAGTGTGTGTCTTACAGTAAATGCAAGTGGTAATATGGGTGGATCACAAAGGAGATCTGTTTGGCTTTTGCGGTATTTTATTTGTGATAGGGTAAAATAGAAATAATCTTCCACGATAAAATAAGTATTTTTCACTACATTCAGATATTACACTACATCAAAAATGTTTCGAGGAGATTTTTCCCTATATTCACTGTCTTACACTCTTAAGTTAAATACATTGCCCATTAAGACACTTGTATATTTGTGGAGTACTGAAGATAAGGTAAAAATTCCTCGAAACATGTTTGCTGTAATGTAACATCTAAATATAGTTTAAAATACATTTTATTGTGAAAGATTATTGGTTTTATTCATCCATACAGATTTTCATATTATTTCTGCGGTAATCGCAAAGTTTATTTGGAAGTGACGGTACATGGATAAAACTGGTTTTGAATGGCATAAGGAATCTTCTTTTGGTTACGTTTAAATTATTCAAACCTCATAATTGGGAAATCGAAGAAACATGATGCTTCTGGCATCCACATATAACAGTTTGCAGTTAGCATTAGTTGGTACAACCAGTGTAACAAAACATTAGATAATGCATTTGTTTGAAATACAATTCAGTGTTTCAATGCAGCTGCAACCCCCATCTTTGGGGTACCAGCAGCCACAGGTATCATTCACTCAGAAGCAAGCGTATGACCACAAAAATTTAAGTGTGGGCTTTCGATTCAGCAGCTGATTTTGAGACACAATCGAAGTACTCTACTTATCTCAGCTTATTATTGATTGTGACAATTTTTCTGGTTAAGGGCGTGACTAGTTCTGCTGTATCTTTCTTTCTTTGAAGTAGAATCCGACGTAAAACTACTAAGTGAAGATGTAAAAAATCTTTATTATTTCCTTTTAGCAAAACTTTCTTAATCTCCTTCTGATCGAAAGTTGGGTAAACTTAAAATACACCAGTGACCACATCTGTTTATTTGAAGAACGCTGATCCGGGCCGGTCTTGAGGCGGCAGCTTACATTCTCTGCATTTGTAGCAAGCAGTGCAAGTGCCGCGGCACGGGTATTCCTCATCGTCCAAGCAGTCCCAGCAATTCCTGCAGATTCTGCGACAGGACCTGCGGAGCACAAGTGTTATTAGATCAGGGTCCGTCGGCGCTTTCTTCCTGGAGTACGCATCGGTGGCGACGCGTTCCAACAGGCGGCTGTTTGCTTTATTTTTTTTTATTGTTTAAATTTTTTATTGATTTTTTAATTTTTTAATTTTAATTTTAATTTTAATTTTATTTTTTTCTTCTGGGCGAGACAACATTAAGATAATTAGTCACATAAGTGTGGTGCATGCTATATGCTGCGAGGTATTGGACGACAACCTACACGTTGGCTTGCAGGGAGGTTCCTTTATTCAGGTATCTCCTACAATGGGGCACCGCGCCAACAGGAACAAGCTCTTAGCACCCGGCTGGTCTCGTAACATGTGCGGTAGTGTGTGCATGTAGGCGTAAATGTCTAAGGGATGGTGAAGGATGATGATGATGGAAATATCGTGTACGAGCCGTGGCCCGTTTTGTATAGTACTGATCTGGCATTCGAATGATGTTGTATGAAGAAACAAAAACAATCGTTGTCCTCAGCCATGTCAGCCTGGCTGACGAATCTCGAAGGAGTGGGGGGCGCGATGAGGAATGTTGGTAGCAACTGCTCCTGAGCTAGAAGAAATGCATGGGCCAGCGAAGCAGGTCTGTCTGGGCCCTCATTTTCTTTCATTCCTATCATTTGAAAAATGTCTTTATCTCTAATTGATTTGCAGATAAGTTGCGTTTATTATATTTTTTCCAGTTTTCGCGTATTACCCATTTTTGTGTTTCGCCACGTAAGTATATTTGCTTATAATCAATTTGGTATCGACGACGCGAATTCCATTAGGGTTCTACATTTTCCCCCGATCATACGTTAAATATTCCCATTTTTGGAGCCAACTGGCATCAATTCAAAACTTTCTGTTCACAGCCACTTTTTCCTGTTCACAGCCACTGTTCACAGCCCCCTTCCTTCCCGTTTGAACTTCGCTTCCTAATTTCCTTTGATTCATTGAGCAAATGCTGAGAAGGACCCTAGTTTTGCTTGTGAGTACAAATGCAACTCTCTACCTGTGTATGTTTTCTTGAACTCCGCTAGGTGTTAGTGGGAATTTTAGTTATTTTGCCAACAGTACCATAAAATAATCGTTCTCCATATTCTCGCGATAGTGAATCAATTTCTTCACTTGCCGCCCGATTACGGGTAAAACACTAAGTCTTGGTCTCATTTACCGTTGCAAATAATTGCTGTTATACTGCAGCACATATTTCTTGTTATTAAATTTTGCCAAAAACGTTCGTTGTTATATTCATTCATAATTCGGGTTAGTTACGTAAAGGAACTGTGAATGAGATTCCAGAACTCATTAAAACATGCAGAGATTGTACTTTGCACCCGTATATTGTACATAGTGTTTTATCAAGTTCATCTCGTTACTAACGACATATTTGAAGTTAGTTCAATTAAGACCAATGTTTTATCTGTCGTTCAAGCTGTATGAGTGAATCGTAAAATAACCGTCCTTTTATACTTAATGCTGCCGAGTGTCTGTAGTTATTATTTTATGGAAACGAGCACCGATCTTTTGTGTAAGAGCTGTATACACTGAGTCAAAGTTCCACGAACTTAGTCATTGCACAAACGCAGAGTTTGTGATTAAGTACTTGTAAAACGTTAGCATTATATGTGTTCATAACAATTCCTATAAAATTTCAATGATAAATTTAGAATTTTTTAACCCACCATGACCGAAAAAGGAATTTCTTTTTTCAAGCTTCGTAACAATGTGGATACATATTAGGATGCGTTCGTGAAACATCGAGAAGAATGTGCGCTTACAGGTAACATGCACAAAATTAACCGTCGATGACAAATATTCGAGACCCATCCTAAGGTCGTGCTATGGTCTTGAGAACGTTTTTTAAATATGTATTTTTTAATGATGTTTCATTTCTCGTATATGACAGCTGCTCGAAACTCACAAATTAATCTTATACTTTTGTACACTTTTTAAAATGTTTTTGTATAGATATTCTTTGCAACAGGTTTTCCTTGTATACACAAAGCGTACGGAGCTATTTCTCGTAAATCATGTTCATAATTGTCCCTCGGGCAGCAATTCTTAAATCAAATTTATCTCCCAATGGAAGGACTCATGGAATTTCAGTCTATACAAAAGGAGATGACACATTCACAATAATACCTTTTAGTAATCTTCAGATTACTAACTTATTCGATGTCACAATTGAATACTTAAAGTAAATTAAACAGCATATATAGTATACAAGGAAAAGGTTTTTATTACAAAACAGGGAGTCGGCTGGACACTACTGGAATTGCTCCGGACCGATGGAAATATTCTGGTTGCGCCACTGGTATAAGCGTTTCTATTTGTCTGGCCACATGGAACACCAGAGGAGAATCCAAAGCATATTTCAAGGGGGAGACCATTTCTATTCGGAACATTTTGAAATGATATTTTTTCATTGTTAGCGTGAATTTAAAAAAAAAGTAGGAGTATGGAAAAGCTGCAATAAATATACGATAACTATTTTGAATAAATTGTGTAAAAAAAAAAGTTTGCTTTCGAGAAGCATGGCCCCTGTGGTCTCCCGACTTCAGTTCGTTTATCAATGCACATGTAAGTATTACTCTGGTTATTACTAGCGAGCGAAAATTTCTAGTTTTACAAATGATGGTAACGTCGCTTTTATGGTAGTTCTATTCGTCATTCAACTATGTGTAGACTGACTTAGGTGGCTGAGGGCATCAATAAATGTCACTGCAGTGTCTCTGACCGGCAGGTCCCAGGATAAGTGTCCCGACGGGGCAAGAAGTTTCGAAACATCTTGCTAAGTTGCACCGTTGCTAAGTCGCATTCAGCCGATTTCTGGAGGAAAGTCCTAGCGGCCGGCTGCTTTGATCGGGAGTTTTGTGGTTTCTCAATTCAACACCTATCGAATGACGGAGCAGTACCCTAAGAAACTGGTCACGGACCGCGCGCAATCTTCCCTTCCTCTTTTTTGACCTATCCTCGCCCTTATTTACACACACACACACACACACACACACACACACACACACACACACACACACGTGGATGCACTATACTACACAGGCCGTGACGCCGGTCTGGAGCTTAGACTTTTTCCGGCCCGGGCGGATGGTGGAAGATAACTGGATGGGGAAAACACTCCGCTAGCCGACGGGAAGGTTTTACCATCCTGCGCCGTATCTCACCATTCAGCGGGGGAAAATCACCTCCCCCTCCCGAGTTAACGTGCACAACATTTATGGGACCAATGACCTTAACAACTGTCGCTGCCGGAATCACTAGAGCTTAAATTACCGGTGGTGCTTAAATTATTGATAGTTGCCGAGATATTTTAAAATGTATTTTAAGTTTCATATTTATATGCATTTAAAGACTACACCTCTAACAAGTTCTATCGTCACGTCTTACTTACACACATTTATTTGCAGTACACTTTCACACGTTTTGTTAAACTCTCCTTTTGCTTGTAATGGTAAGAGTAGAGGTAAGGGCGAGTTGCTATTTCGTTAGGAATGCAGGAAAATCATACTTGCAATTCGTGAACCGATGAAAATAAGTTTTCTATAACTCAGAAACGAAAATGACTTTTTCAAATATTGCTAATCTTGCGATTTTTAAAATTTATTTTATTATTTTATATTATTACTACTATGCGTTCTAAAGGGCCTGCAGGGGAGGTTCTAGAGATTTGAAAAAAAAACGAGACAGGAATATCCTCTTTGCCAACCGTCACATGCAGTTCTAATCTTCGCCGATGGAAATAAAGCCTCCGGGCCGCCCGCAGCCGCGTACCGAACCTTGTTTTCGAATTCCGCGCGCAGTTCGCTTCCTGGGCTCGCGTGGTGGCGCGCGCTCTCTTCGCCACAGCCAGCTCGAGCAGCAGGAGCAGCGCCAGCAGCCCCGCCAGCACCGCGCGCGCCGCCGCCCCGCCATCGCGTCTCCCGCCGCCGCCGCCGCCCCACCGCCACGCGTTTTACGCCACGCCTCGGCCCTGGCCTCCGCGCAGCCCGCCCGCCCCGCCCCGCCCCGCCCCTCTCCTCACAATCCTCCGCCCATCCGCCGCGCCCGTACCCGCCCCTCTCCACCCCGCCCCCGCTTCACCCATCACCGCCCGGCCCCGCGCTCCCAACCCTTCTCCTCCCAACCCCTTCCTCCCAATCCCCTCTTCCTCCCAACCCCACTCCTCCCAAACCCCTCTCCTCCCCTGCCCCTCCTCCCCGCCCCCTTCTTCTCCCCGCCCCTCTCCCTCCCCTCCCCTTCCTTCTCTCCCCCGTCCTCTCTCGTCCCCGCCCCTCTCTAGTCCCGCCCCCTCTGCCTCCACCGCCCCTCTCGCTCCCCGCCCCTCTCGTCCCCGCCCCTCTCGTCCCCGCCCCGTCTCGTCCCCGCCCCGGCTCGTCCCCGCCCCGTCTCGTCCCCGCCCCCGGTCTCGTCCCCGCCCCGTCTCGTCCCCGCCCCGTCCGTCCCCGCCCCGTCTCGTCCCGCCCGCTCTCGACCCCGTCCGTCTCGTCCCCGCCCCGTCTCGTCCCCGCCCTCGTCCCGCCCCGTCTCGTCCCCGCCCCGCTCGTCGCGCCCGTCTCTCCGCCCCCGTCTCGTCCCCGCCCCGTTCCCGCCCTCGTCCCCGCCCCCGTCGTCCCCGCCCCGCTCTCGCCCCGCTTTCCCCGCCCCTCGTCCCTCCGTCCCCGCCCCGTCTCGTCCCGCCCCGTCTCGTCCCCCGCCCCGTCTCGTCCCCGCCCCCCCCCGTCTCTCCCCGCCCACCGTCTCGTCCCCGCCCCGTCCGTTCCCCGCCCCCCTCTCGTCACCGCCCCCGCTGTCCCGCCCCTCTTCTCCCCGCGCCGCCTCCCTGTCCCCGCCCCCTCCTGCCCCGCCCCCCCTTGTCCCCGCCCCTCTTCCCGCCCCTCTTGTCCCGCCCCCTCTTGTCCCCGCCCCCTCTCGTCCAAACCCCTCTCGTCCCCGCCCCCTCCACTCTTCTCTCTTCTCCTTCCGCCACTCTCCTCTCCTCCGTGCCCCGTCCGCGCCGCTTTGCAGTTGTTTCCCAAGGGGAGGGGAGCACTGATTTACCCCCGGGTCGTTTTTTTTCATTTTCTTTGTTTGGGCAAGGAGTTACTGCTTCATCGTTGAAGACTCATTTATTTATTTTATTATATTGCGTTTCCAGGCGCTTAAGTCTGCTAAGGTCACTACTCGTGTAATAGTGCATGTTTTCCTCGGGAGGGGGTGATCTCTTGCTAGATGATGAATCTCCCACCAGCGATACGCCGCCCCCGTCGGGGCAAGCTCTAAGCTCCCAACTGCTCTACCGGCATTTGTGGTAGTGTGTGTGTGTGTGTGTGTGTAAACGCCGAGGATAAAACCAGGAAGAGGAAGGAAAGATCGCGCGCTGTCTGTTGCCCGTTTGTTAAGGTATTGCTTCGGCATTCGCCTAGCGCTGATCGGAGAAACCACGGAATACTACCGATCACAGCAGCCGGCTGCTTCCATTCTCCTCCACAGCAGGTGAATTTGACCTGTAGAAAATCCTGCCACCGTCGTGACTGGAACCCTAGGACCTACCGGTCTAATGTACTGCATTAAGGACTTTCATTTCTAGAAGCTTTCGGAGCCCTTAGGGATACTTTCGTCTTTAGTAGCTTATAGGACTTTATAAATCATTCGAAATTTGCGATCTGTGTAATCGCTTCATGGGAACTCCGGCGTTCTATTAAAAAGAAGGCCTGCCCATATTCACGTTAAAATTTTTATTTCAGTATGTGCAGTCGGAACACAGCGAATGTTGAACTAGTTTAAAAAAATAAGAATGTTGCAAGCTGTGACTTTGTGGAAGTGGCCACAAGTACAGAAACCCTTCAAATTAAAATGCCCTACATCAAAAACTGAAAATATTTGAAACAAACCTGCAGGAATGATTGTAGTATATCACTTAATACATGAATTAATAGTTTTTAAATAAAATATAAAATTATCCTTCTGCAATGTTACAATTTATTCTGTTGTTAAACGTTTTCCACCTTTCCCAATTTGCGATCTCTGTGTTCAAGAAAGGGATTGGTATGCGGCTGTTACTGGTTGAACTGTGTCAAGCACAAACATATTTTTGGCGAAATTCTGTCATTGTTACTTTGTGACTCGCTGTAAATTTTTCTACCAAGTGTTTAAATTTAATAGGTGTATTACGGGCGGGACGAATTAAAAAAGCTTTTGAATGAAGTAGTATCAGCTCTTTTCGTGTAAATTATTAAAGCTACAAATGGTAAGCATTTAAAATGGTATCTACTGCATATATTTACCTAGTATTTTCAAAACAATAGCAGTGAGTTGAACACTGCAATAAATTGAAGTGGACTACGGTATGTTGGTTAACTTTTAACCTTGATTTCTCATTTTGAGCTCGGTCGCAGGTGCAGCCTTTACGCTTAGCACCGCAGTGGACCCATCCCCGAGGCGGCCGTGCAGGAATCCCTCGCATTTGGCGCGGGCGTAAAGCTGTGCTTTGAAAGACTATTGTTTCCCCACAACACTCGTTTCCAAACTCTTCTGCCTCTGCAGTTTCGTTCGAATTCAATGACTGTGGCGAATATCGGTTACACTGAATTTCGGCTTCGGAAACAATTCCGATTTCCGTCTGTGAACTACATGAAGTAAAACAGGCATCTCAGCTTGAATATATTTTGTGAAGCACTAACAACCGACGCCAATGTACATCTCACGGTTTACAAACAAAAATTATTTGAATTCATTTTTACCTCCTCGCTTCAGAGTGGAAAGTTATGTATTGCTGCACGAGCAACAGCGACTTTTTGGTAGAAAATCTATTACAGGGCCCTGGTAATGCTAAAGTGGAAAACTCCAATAGTAAATTTAGAAAAAATCTCCAACACGTGGTGTAGAATCGATGTTGTGCGAGTACCGAAAAATGAAATGGTAGCATATCCGCCCGTTCGGCCTGTCTGTCTATCCGATTGTGAACAACGCTAGCGGCTAAACCGTTCGGCCGGTTTTCTCTAAAATTAATATTTCCCAATCAATTTATCTGACGTTGCGGCTCCTTGAATTTGAAATCGATATTTTAATTTTTAAGGGTTCTTTACATAAAGCCCCTGGGAAAAGTTTTCAAATAAAAAAAAATAGCACCGTCCTTTTTGATTAAATATTTTTTGTTGGATCATGGAAAGAATGGTTAAGAGAATAGTGTAGGTCTCTTGTTCGTTAAAAACCCTCATTTCTCGAAAAATGCAAAATATTTTTTTACAACTACAATTACAAAGATAAAGATTTTTTCCCTTAATGAAATCTGTTCGTTATAAATAGATTTTGAAATAAGGTCACGTGCAATATTTCGAAAACTTTAGTACTTTTCGCGACGTTTTGCTTGAAAGTACGTGCGATAAAGTACGCGCTGTTTTTGCACCACTAGTATTAGCACTACTAGTGTTACTGCGATCTCTGCCACGCGGCAGGTGTCCAACGAGTAGCACAGATAATTGCGATGGGCGTAAATTAGATAAATGAAGCGGTGGACATGCTGTGAATACCCCATCGCTCAACCATGGACCCTCCAGTACATTATTTATTTATTTATTTATTTATTTATTTAATAGGTAATTATTACAAACAAATTAGCTTACTTGGTCCTATGTGGCTAGGCTGAAGGCCTTTAAGCCATTACAATACCTAGATCCTTTCGCGTTCTAATCTTTCGAATTCTGGTATTCATCCCAAATGGTCTCTCCATCGCATCAACGCCGCGGAAAAGAGACCAAGACACATTCTTTGCTATTGCTGTTACTGTTGTTTCTATAAATAATTTTTGAAAAGGCCGTGTTCGAAACGCGGTTCTTTATGCTTGTTCTCCGTGTGCGAAAAAGCTAATTTTTTCACAGTGTCTGAAACATCGGGGGACGTGAGCGAAACATAGGAAAACATGTGCGAAACATCTTTAACGATTCGCCATTGTCTTTCGTCTTTACGACGTCTTTGTTTATTATTTACAAACAGTAGTGTTACGCCACTGACTGAAATCCATTTACTTTTGTAGAAGTAAAGTATTTGTAGTTCTTTGATATACATTTTTATTCCTTTACTTCACGCATTGCGTTTCGGTCACGGCGTGATAAAAAATGATATACGCAACACGGGCGCGAGGTGATTCCCGCACTACTCTCGGACGACAAACTCGACTCGTGCATGAATCACCTGTTTCGCGCCCTCGTTACGTCAACTACTATTCCCGCTTTTAATTGCAGCAATAGCAAGGTATAATTTTAGCTGAATATTATGTTGACAAGAAATTTGTTTCATTTCTTCACCACGAGATTCCTTCAATATATTGTTGAACAGGACACTATCTTTTCTGGGTGTTTCTTCTTTTTCGAGGCACGTGACTTTGGAGGTGTCGGTGCAGAGCATCGGTTGAATCAGCCTTCGTCCATGGAATCGTGGCATTTTCAATTTTTGTTTCTATGCTACAATTTTTCCCATTATTTTTTCTTGGATTGAGAAAAGTACTCATAAATATTGCACAGGGTCAGTTTTTAATTATCTTTCTGAATTTTCCAAAACTGTAAACATTATTTTTTTGGACGTCATTGTTTTACCACAACATTGTCATACTTCAGTTTTCTTAACGAAATCTGTCCTTTCAAATTAGATCCAGTGGTTGTTTGGCATGAGGTATTTCACTTTGTCGATGTGCTGACTAAACCTAAGTACTGGCATAACTGGCTAAACCTAAGTACGTGAAGTAGATTTCCAACGGGGGCAAAAATTGTGCAGACTCTAAGAGCAATATCTGTTGTGGGTTCAAATAGGATTACAATATTACGTAATAATATTGCAAATAATTCGCGAAAGTATGAAATGTTGCAGCACTACTAGTATTACAACAAAACACTTTTATACTATTACTCCAAATTTTACGGTGACTTATTACGAGACTCTGTATCTCGGAGCTCAGAAACGTATCTAGGCACATGGAAAGCATACAATTTGCGTGTCTGTCAGAATACGTCAAAATATAGTTGTTATTTTTCAGCGGGTATACTCTAAATAGCGCCCCTGGCCCCCATGGCATGTGACATGTTTGCATATGCCAAGTTTGTAGATAATCGCCATACTGCAGATAATCCTTAGTCAGGTACTCGCGGCTGGTCGATTTATTCCGTATTTTCTTTGTTTGTCGCAGATTTTCTCGATTAAGGGGGAAGAATCGCATGATGATGAGCATGTGGCCATCTCTCAAGAACTAAGAATGGTACTGACTGGAAGGAGAAAGAAGGATCGCGTGATCTGTTCTTAGGGTGCTGATACGGCATTCCCTTGGAATTGATCAGAGAAAATCACAAAAACAATCGATAATAACAGATGGCCGCTAAATTCTCAAGTAGGCAACTATTGGGTTCAATATAATTGGAGTCGAAAACCTTACCTTCTTCAGTAATCGAACCTAGGACTTTCTGATTTTAGAAACGTTTGCTGTAAACTGGCAATTCAGGAGACACAGATATTTCTGTGGTACAATCTCACACACACACACAAAAGGCGAATTATTAAATTATATTCTTATCCCTCATACATCAAAAGTTTTTTACTTTTTTGGCAATGTATAAATAACTATAAAACAATGCTTTCAACAAGGATCCAAACTTTGAACGCTTGCCAAGAATCAAACTCCTAAGATAGCTGAAGTAGAAATACAATATCCTGGAACTATTTCTGAGTAGAATCTCATCCAGTCGAAGAAAAGTGAATATAATAGAAATTAACTAAAGATCTCAAGTGTAAATTAATCATTATCGACATAATCTTTTCTTTGCGTCGTATATAAATAAAAATTGAATTTCTATTTGTGATTTCAAAATAACTGCCTTTTCGAAATCTCATATGTTTATGCAAATTATATAAAAACTAATTGTAATTTGTACAATTTTTGTCAGTGTGCTTGTCAAAAGTAATCTCTATAAAGGCTGAATAGATAGATAGACGCGGTTTTCTCTGAAAGGTAGTGCTTTTTGTCGGGCATAAGCTATTTTTTAATTATATGTTATCTTATACATAGAATAATTATTTTTTCGTTCAAAACAACCGTTTTATTCCGATCTTAATGAAATTTTGTACACGTGACCTTCGAAACAAGAGACAAGTTACTACCTGCATGAGATTTCATACATTTTCCCCCTTTCTTACCTCTTAGATTAAATTTTTATGTGTGCTTTATTTCCGTGAACGCAAATACCTTGATAACAATGAGGAAATTAACCAAAGTAAAATAAGTGAATTCACGTGTTAAAATCGAAGTCCATTCACCAAACACAAGAAATTGCTAATGCAAACAGGTATCTGTGACTTGGGAGAGAAAGTGACTATTTTCAAATGTTAATAACCATACTTGTTGGTATTTTTATTCATCATTCATATATTTAGGATTCAGAGGTGGGGAGGGATTCCAGAGTTCAAGAAAACAGTCCCATTTTGTACTTCTCTCCATACGTTACTTACAATGTTCACTGTTTGTTAAAAAAAAGTCAAAATAAATCGAATAAATGTTTTTTGAATTCTTTAATATTTTGTTCTATTAATTTATAATATTTTGATTCATTCCGATCCACTAATTAACCTTTGACTAATTGATGGTCGAATGGAAGTTTGTCAGTAGAAGTTTGGCGGGAGTATGTAACAAAGACAGAAACGTTTTTTTAAAAAGACTTTAGTGTATTGTTTGTGTTTGTTGGAAGAATTTAATGAATTTCTCGAAAATGTGAACATTTTATTGTTTTGTATAATCCAACTAAAAAAGGGGCCAATATGGGTAATTAGAGTACGCAACAATACATCTGTTCAGTTTCCATCGCGACGATGGTGGGAGGGACTGTGTTCGCAGCCAGATGGCAGGGCGGGGCTGGACGAGGCAGGCGATGGGTGGTGGTGTGGGGGAAGTGTTGAGAGGGTGGGGCTGGGCAAATGAGCTGGGGATGAGTGAGATCGGACGGGACGGGGAAGGTACGAGACGCGGCAGGGCGGCGTGGATGAGGGCAGTCGAACTCGGGGAAAGCGGGGATACTACAAAAAAAATTGCTTTCATTGTCTAATGATTAATGATTAACCCGATCAACGCAGGATACTTCAACTAGTTGCAGTAATGTAATATTAACAAATGTAAAAATAAAGAATAATTAATATGAAAACTATAAACGTTCGGGGGACGTGGGAAACCGTCGAGAAAGTATATGAACAATTCTAGAAGGAGGGGAAAACCAAACTCTAAACCATTTAGATAATGATGATAAAAAGAACTGTGAACAATCTGCTGGCTGATCCGGCGGTCGAAATCATTAAGGCAGTAGTGCTCTAGCGATCTCGGACTGAAGGATCGAGTTTTCATGACCGCCTCGGGAATGGCTATATTTGTGTTCGTTCTTTCGCCCACTATCACCACCATATCATATCATCTTCACAATTACCATAACGTTAAATCCAGTAGTGGTCACTAATGACCTACATGTTGATGCGGCCTTAAATGACTAAAAAAAATAACAAGGACTGTTTCATCAGCTGATATTATGTCGTGTCATTTTCTTCTAAATAACTTCTCATGCATATTTTAAACAACTTTTATTTAGCAAATAAATAAATAAATTAAATAATATAAATAAATAATTACAAGTACATATTCTTCAATTGTGATAACATTTCTGCACTGTGTACATTCAATTGAAACAGAACAATTACAAACACAGCAAACAACAAACACAAAACAACAAATATAAATATAATGCTAATTATATAATGAAATTCGTTGGAGATTTCATACCTAAGTAATTGAATCATCGGTTACATTTATACAAACGTCTGCAATTGTTTTCAGTTTCTCAGTACTGAATGGGTTTTGTGAACAATATTACATTTCATGTTTATATTATGAATTTGTTTTTGGTTTAGTGATACTATTCCACTAAAAATATTTGTATTTTATTTATCTGGTAGTAACCAAATTGCATGTAATTTTGACACGTATCCGTATTGTTGAAGATGTTTGCAATTAAAAGCTTGTAGTCAGGGAATGTTTGATTTTTGTTTTATTGTTCATTTACAGAATTATTCCTAATTGTAATAGAAAAACAACCTTCATGCACGCGGGTAATATGTTATCATTGAATAGCATTAATTCAATAAAGTCTTATAATTCAAGTATTTTTGAGTAGTCACAAAGCGTTTGCGTAGCATAACTAATGAAGAATTATTTTCCTACTTGATAATTTTTCGATTGTGTCCAAATTTACATATGATGTTGTCACATAACAGAATTCTATCTTCATACAATGGAAAGTACCAAATTAATTGAAAATATTTAAGGTGAAATCGTATATAATATTATTGGTATTCGTTTCTTGGTAATTAATCATTAAAAATTACTTCGTTTCTTTGAAATTCAAAGAAAGATCCAGAAAATATTTCAGGGATAAATGGAAAGTTTAAATTCTTACCACTCTAATATTTTTTTAATTAAAAAAATTAAAAACTGGTTGGTTTGAAATAAAAAAAATGTATATTCGTAATGGAATTTTGCAATCTGATGTGAAAAATGTGGTAATTGTTTTGAATCAATTGTGTAAAGTACACAAAACAATTGGATTTGGGGGTATCTCCATACCTTCAAATCTCGATCCGCCACTGCGAAAAGTCTGCCAACTCAATGATTTGAGAACCAGCACCCGAACTTCCGAAATGTGAGTTTGTGGGTGTAAACCCGGCTTCTTGCACTTTTAAAATATGGAAAATCATCATTGTTCAATTTCACGCATGAAGCACGCAACACAACTTTGAATAAATGCTCGACAAACATGTTCAACAGCTCTTGTCCTAATCAAATGAGGTTCAGCCAGATAACGAGGGATAAATATGTGCCAGTTTCTTGCTTCGAATGTAGGAAGGAAATATATAACTACTTCTGGAATGTATAGATTCTATGACATTTTCTGAATAACATAAATATAACCCAAATTTAAGACATGTGTGAAATAATTTACCACCACGAAGTATCTCAAAATACCTTTTTAATAATATAAGAATATCTTTGATATGCTTTAAAAGGAAAAGAAAACCTTGAAGGAAAGAAAGTTAATTCCGCAATTGATGTAACTATGCATGCAGAGGCATAACTTACGAAAATATGCAGATTTAAGCAACATTGGATTTGCTGTGAACATCACTAATGCCTTGATTTGAACTTGCATTATATTATTTTGTGATACATTATTAATAAATTCCAAGCAGTTTGTCTAGCATCTGGTCTCTAATAATATCTGCTGGGTTGGATGTAAAACTTGGAATAACTTATCAAAGCGTGTCAATAAGCGAAAAGAATCTCATTTTCTCTGATTATATTGGACACTGTTACTTTGTGCGAGGACATTTAGGTAAAGGTATTTGGTATTCCTGAAGGAATAAATGTTATGTATGGGGTGTTCTATTCCCGTTCATGTTGTATACTGGTATAATCAACAGGATTCGCGCAGTCATCTAGGTGATACAATTTCATTTATTACGATCCCCCCTTCTATTATCCCTTATCGAGTATCTTCAATAATTTCGAAGTGTCATATATCCAACGCCATGGTTATGATAGCAACGAAGAAGGAACGCTTTCCTTTTCTCCAAGGGTTTCATACATGTCCGCGTACGTGGCAATGTTGCCCGTTTCGTTCTGCCCCTCCGAGCAAACAAATATCGGAAATTGATACTACAACAAACAAGATTATTAGGTTCTGATTGCCTTTGAGACAGAAGTTCCTAAATGCCCGGTTACGGAATATCTATGCACGTAACCCTATTCCGGGTCCGATCACCTACAGGATAGGCTGAGCTCGCTCAGACCGCACAAAACAATATTTTTGAAATTAATTTATTAAATGCTTATTGCTATCTTTATTCGAAATTCAACTATCTTCAGTAAAATAGAGTAAAGATCTGGAAGCTAAAAAAATGTGCGCAGTTTATATCCTCCAACCCCTCCCCCTCGCACCCACAATTTTTACTGTATTTGTCAGTACATACAAAATATATATTTTTTAAAGATGAGCAACAGATGGAAGGGTTTGAGGGGGAGGGCGAGGTAGTCAGCCACTGAGCTCAGAGCACGAGATGGGGTAACCGGTCGGGCAAAAAAGACTCTGTAAGTGACGTCGGGTTGCTGTTGAACACGAGACGCGCAAACATGGACGGGTAAAACTGGGATCTCGTTTGATTATTTTGTGTTCTCTGGCACGTTAACAGCCAGTAACCCAACCAGCAATCCCGTAAGCGTATTGCAAAATATCTCCCGGAGAGTAGAGGTGTACCTCCACCTCCATCATTCGAAAATGAAATGATAATCATTTAATAATATTGATGAACTATTTTATCTCGAATAACAATAAACGTGCTTACACAATGCAAATCTTCCTCTTGTTTAAAGTGAACGAATTTCATTTAAAAACCACTGTTACAAATTTCGTAATACAACCTTTATCATATTTATTCCGTTTTGTATCAAGTTCACTGTGCAGCTCTGCAGAAACTACAACTGCAAACTGTACTCTGTTGTCGTATACTTTTATATTTTATATTATTCGGACGTGTCTAATTGAACCTGAGAGCTATTCTTAATTATGTGCACTCTTTGGGAATTATCAAATTGTCTCATCTCTTAAATCTGGTACCATAACTACAAACGTCTATTTTCAAAGTATAAGAACTATAATTGGTGTTTATGACCCCCTTCATCTTATCCGGTGAAAAATATTTTCACTGACCAGTTTCTTCCCGTGGTCATAGTCAAGATCATCATTCACGTCATTTTGAAGGCGAACGGCAGTCTGAAAACGCGTTCATAAACGCGTTCGCAACATTTGTCTCTATGGAACGTCTGTGATAGCTCACTTTCACTAAGTGGTTCATTCCTTTTCTCGCTTCACAATGACATGTTTTACTAGAAACTCGTAACATTTCACGTGAGCGAGCACTTTGTTATGTGTACAATTTGTGGATGATATTCTTCTGTCGAGTCCCTCACATCAGAAAACGCCGTGAGAGCTAACCTATTCACTGTTCTTCTGTATGTCGGACACACGTGACAGTTTATTACACTTGAGAAACGGACTCAACACCGTTAGTTTTCCACAAATGTCTGGAACGGCGGTTGATCACCGATGTGATGGGATGAAGACTAAGCGCTTGGCAGACATCAGTTGTCGGCGCCGACTGGATGTAGGACGGCTCAGATGAGAAGGGCTTGCGACATTCACTGGAACAAAAACAAGGAACGTATTTATTGCAACGTATATGAGCGCATCAAAGGAATTCAACTGAAATTATATTCCCAGGACATCTGGCCGCTATTAATGAATTTGAAATGTACAGATTTATGTTTCACGTTTGAATAGACATATACCACCAATTTCAGTTCAAGAAACAGGGGTGGATAGGAACAATTACGAAAGGAATCTTAACCCTACACATGAAATAACTATAAAGGCAACTTCCTGAAAGCAACATCCTGGCTGCCTAACCCATGGGGAAAATTTTAAAATAAGACATTACAGTATAATCAGTGTGTGTGATATATAAGGGTATTCTTGAATAAACATTGAATTTTGGCTATAAGAAGACCTATGACATAGTGCCGCATGATTGACTGCTCTACGTACTGTTACTGTACCGTATTAATCCAACGATGGGCAAATGGAATCCATCCATGAGCAAATTGAAGACCACTATCCGTGTCGCGGCCAAAAAGAAAACAGTGATCCCCAATAAAATAATCATAAGGCGTGGAATTTTTCAAGGTGACATTCTGAGCCCGTACTGGTTTTGTCTGGCTATGAACACACTCTCAACACTCCTTGAAGACTTACAGGATTCGCACTGAGAAGGAGAGGCGCTGCGAAGACCCTTATAACGCACTTAGCCTGAAGGTTGACATTAAACTCTACTCAGGTGCGATGTACGTCCTAGACATGGAAATAAAAACCATTGAAGAATTTTCCAGAGACATTGATCTTGATTGGGGATTGATAAGTGCAAAATTCAAGAAATACAGAAGGGTAAACTCGCCAATGAAGATAGACACGAGACTGTAAGCGGAGAGATAATATCCACTCTGAAAGTCAATGAATGATACAAATATTTTGATATACAGCTGATGATATGTATGATAGTACATAAGCTGAAGGGATCGTTAAAAACTGAGTTCACGAATCGACTCAAGGCTGTTTTAAGAACTTCCCTCAATTCTCGAAACCTCGCGGTTTGCCATCAACAATAATTCTCTTCCCATTGTTACATTTTCGATGGTGTGTGTTGTGGACACGTGTTGCTTGCCACCACCCAAGAAGCGCTATTTCAGAGTATGACACTGCTGCAACTAATGGGAGTGTGTGGTATCGTGAAGTTGACAAACCACCACGCTAAGCAGATAGCAACCATGATAAAGTATTTTGCAAGGAAAGCGAGTACTTCTCAGCTCCACAAAGTGGAAGTAGAGGCAGATGAACACTATACTCCCCTAAATGTAAAGCAAAAAAAAAAAAAAATGACAATCCAACAGTCATCTTTTCAACAAGAAATGAAGTCCTGGAAACAGAAAGCCCTCCACGGTGCATATCGTACAGTAGTTGTCAATGCAAATGTCGACGGGGAAATGTACAAATGGCGCAGCAGAGTAGGATATTTGTACCTTGAGAGTAAAGGCTTTATGCTGGCAATCCAAGATCAGGTTGTCATTGCAATGTTTCATCTGGCCGATTCTGCCACTCCAAACTAGTGAAAGATTATTGATTACTTATGTTGCCTTTGAGTTTTCAAGTTTTGTGGAGCAATTTCAAAGAAGTTCAATAGAAATACAATGAGCGAGATGAAGTACAATTTGACGGTCTGGAACCGAAGTCAACGGAATTGAATGCTGAATATTGGAATGGAATACAATGTAATGAATTAGACAGTAATAATAATGCTATGAAGTTAAGTGCATTTGAATAAAATACAAATGGAATTGAATTGAATAAAAAACAAATGGAATTGAATTGAATAAAAAACAAATGGAATTGAATTGAATAAAAACAAATGGAATTGAATTGAGTAAAAACAAATGGAACTGAATTGAATAAAAACAAATGGAATTGAATGGAATAAAAACAAATGGAATTGAATGGAATAAAAACAAATGGAATTGCATTGAATAAAAAACAAATGGAATTTAGTGAAACGCAATGAGAAAAGTGGCATATAATGGAAAGGCATGGAATGATATGGAATTGATTGGAGTGCAGCGGAACTGAGTGAAACACAATGGAAATGAGGTAATGCAATGGAACTGTGAGTAATGCAATACAGTTGTGTAAAATGCGAAGGAGTCGTCAGGAACCCAATGGATGGGGGCGAAACGCTATGGAACTGAGTGGAATGCGATGGAATTCAGCGTAATGGAATGGAATGGAATTGAGAGTAACGCAATAGAATAGTGCGGAATGGGAAAGAGTCGTCTGGAACACAACGGATGGCGGCGAAACGCAACGGCATTACGTGGAATGTGATGGAATTTGAATTGAATTGGATTTAATTGAAGCCTTATTTTACGTGGCGAGACTCAGGCCATCAGGCCCGCTCTTCCGTCTGACCACGCAAATTTCGCTACCCTCCTTTCACCAACTAGCAGAGAAAGGAGGTATTTCTTGGGCGAGAAACAGGCGATTTGAATTTAGCTCAGAGGCGTCATTTAGGCTTGAGGATCTTTTACATGCAAGTAAATGTACTAACATGGGACAGCCGGTTTTACTTCCCCTCCGAAGGAAGGCGTACAAAGGATTTTTTTTGTCCTTAAAAATCCACGGCTTCGATCGTGTTTGAACTTGGGCACAACAGTACTCTAACCGTTACACCTTCGCCGCGCGCGGGATTTGAGGTGGGATTCAAAGGTCTGGAGTGGCGCGCAAGTCGTACCTGGTGCGGGGCGCCGGGGGCTACCAGCCGTTGACCCAGGAGCCGAACTCGGAGCCGAGGGAGTCGGGCCCGCCGCCGCCGTAGCCGTAGTGCTCGGACGCCAGCCCCTCGTTGTAGACGTCGTGGTCGGAGCGCGAGGCGCGCAGGAGCAGCCAGCGCGCGATGGTCAGCAGCAGCGCCAGCTTCCCCGACAGCAGCGCCTGCGCACGCCGCACACGCCGCTGCCAACTTCTCCGACGCGAAATCCACATGGGAAATTGGGACTGCCTCCCATTGCCGGAATTTCTCGATGCCCGGCACTTTCGGCCGTGTGTATTACATTACATGTAATAAACTATGTATGATATAAATTCTCGGCTATCTGGGAGACGCCGCGTCGTTGGCTGGGAGGCCGACGTTTCTTCTGACATGTCGGGGGCTTCCTCAGGGCAGCGACCTGACCTCAGTGCCCTGAGGAAGCCTGCGACATGTCAGGCGAAACGTCGGCCTCCCAGCCAACGACGCGGCGTCTCCCGGATAGCCGAGAATTTATGGATTCGAGCCGCGGAAGCTTACGTGTACATATGTATTATATAGTTTGTTACTTTAGGATCGAACTTTGTACTCCACGAAGCAAACGCCTTTGCCTTTTGGCTCACGCCTTTTGGCTTTTGGCTGCCACATATGTATGATATAGTTTAGGGCTTGATTACTGGCGGAAAGTGACAGAACGGCGTTCCGGTACCTCGAGAACAAAATAGGAAAGAAGAAATAAGCAGACGACAACCACTTGGGAACTTAGATATTTATTTCGCCCATCCTTCGTGAACAGAGAATTATATACTGTTCCACGTCACTGTGCCGTTTCTACGAACACAATAAAATTATTGGTAAAAAACGATGAAATATCCTTATAATGTCGTAATCTTTAATTTCATATTATTATCATTTCATTCATATAGAGCCAGTGCTACCACTGTTACTAATTGTTATTAAATGCGATTTATAATAATTAAGTTATACTGTAAATATACAACTATTTCTATTAAATTAATAAGAAATGTGGGGCGCGTTCCGGGACCTACATTTTTATAAATCAAGCACCTTATATATATATATATATAGTATATAATTATATATGTGGTGTGTGTGTGTGTGTGTGTGTGTGTGTGTGTGCGTTGCGTGCGTGCGTGCGGTGCGAGTGCGTGGCGTTGGTGCGTGCTGGTGCGTGCGTGGTCGTGGTGCGATGTGTGTTCGTGTGTGCGTGTGTGCGTGTGTGCGTGTGGCGTGTGTGCGTGTGCGTGTGTGCGTGTGTGCGTGTGTGTGTGCGTGTGTGTGGTGTGTGCGTGTGTGCGCGTGTGTGCGTGTGTCGTGTGTGCGTGTGTGCGTGTGTGCGTGTGTGGCGTGTGTGCGTGTGTGCGTGTGTGCGTGTGTGCGTGTGTGCGTGTGTCGTGTGTGCGTGGTGCGTGGTGTGCGTGTGTGCGTGGTGTGCGTGTGTGGCGTGTGTGCGTGTGTGTGTGTGGTGTGTGCTGTGGTGGTGTGTGCGTGTGTGCGTGTGTGCGTGTGTGCGTGTGTGCGTGTGTGCCGTGTGATGCGTGTGTGCGTGTGTGCGTGTGTGCGTGTGTGCGTGTGTGGTGTGTGCGTGTGTGCGTGTGGTGCGTGTGTGCGTGTGTGCGTGTGTGCGTGTGTGCGTGGTGTGCGTGTGTGGTGTGTGCGTGTTGCGTGTGTGCGTGTGTGCGTGTGTGCGTGTGTGCGTGTGTGCGTGTGTCGTGTGTGCGTGTGTGTGTGTGGTGTGCGCGTGTGTGCGTGTGTGCGTGGTGCGTGTGTGCGTGTGTGCGTGTGTGGTTGTGCGGTGTGTGCGTGTGTGCGTGTGTGCGTGGTGTGCTGTGTGCGTGTGTGCGTGTGTGGTGTGTGCGTGTGTGCGTGTGTGGTGGTGTGCGTGTTGCGTGTGTGCCAGTGTGTGCGTGGTGCGTGCGTGTGTGCGTGTTGATGGCTGCGTTGCTGGTGTGTGTTGGAGTTGCGTGTGTGCGTGTTGCGTGTGGGTGTGTGCGTGTCTGTGTGTGTGTGCGTGTGGTGCGTGTGTGCGTGTGTGGGTGTGCTGCGTGGCGTGCGTGTGCGTGCGTGGTGCGTGCGTGCGGTGCGTGCGTGCGTTGCTGCGATGCGTGCTGCATGCGCGCTGCGGCGTGCGTGTCGTCAGCGTGTGCGTGTTCGTGTGTGCGTGTTGCGTGTGTGCGGTTGCGTGTGTGGTGGTTGCGTGTGTGCGTGGTCGTGTGTGCGTGTGTGGTGTGTGCGTGTGTGCTGGTCGTGTGTGTTGTGTGCGTGTGGCGTGTGTGCGTGGTGCGTGCCTGTGCGTGCGTTGCGTGCGGCGTGCGTGCGTCGTGCGTTGCGTGTGGTGCGTGCTGTGTGTGTGCGTGTGTGCGTGTGTGCGTGTGCTGTCGGTGCGCTTGCTGGCGGTGTGGTGTCGTGTGCCTGTGCGCGTGTGCGCGTGTGCGCGTGTGCGCGTGTGCGCGTGGTGTGCGTGTGCGCGTGTCGCGTGTGGCGGTGTGCGGGTGTGCGCTGTGTGCGAGGTGGCGCGTGGTGCGCGTCGTGCGCGGTGTGCGGTGTGCGCGTGTGTGCGGTGCTGGGCGTGGGTGCGTGTGCGTGGGTGCGTGTGCGTGGGTGCGTGTGGGTGGGTGCGTGTGGGTGGGTGCGTGTGTGTGTGTGGACACATTGGCAATTCAAACTCATGAGTCTATGGCCATGGGATCGGTAGTGTGGTATGTTGGTCCTAGCGCCTAACGCAATTTATTGGCATTCTCTACCTACGAGATTCTTTCACCTTACCAACCAGTGGTATGAACTGGGAAATGACAGTGGAAAGCGATAGTTAATGTTGCCATCTCCGGGAATAGAACCATGGGAGGCCAACATATATGTATGTATTATTGATAAATTTGAACGGTTTTGTTTAATTTTAAGTTCGTT
Source organism: Gryllus bimaculatus (assembly GCA_017312745.1). Classification (NCBI taxonomy): domain Eukaryota; kingdom Metazoa; phylum Arthropoda; class Insecta; order Orthoptera; family Gryllidae; genus Gryllus; species Gryllus bimaculatus. Next base: position 2,559,582 of record BOPP01000118.1, read on the forward strand.
TAAAGATATTGGTAAGGTTAGCCGTCAAAATAATTATTCCGGACGGGTGATGAATTTTCGGACACGTTTCGTTACAATTTAATAACTTTTTGTATACTTTTGTAGGTCCCAAATATAGCAATGAGTTAGAAGAGAAGAGGTGCAATGTAAGAATGTTATGTTTTGTTATGGTAAGACATGTATGGTTATGACATGTTATGTTGTGTTAAGTTAGATTGTCTGTAGTAAACTAATACACACAACCGAACATTTCAAAGGTCAGAGTATATAAAGATGAGAACACATTTCTAGAAGAATAGACTGTCGAAAGGAGAGAATTAACAGAAATGTAATTAAGAAAAATTCTCAGACATTTGAACCTTGCCTTATCGTTTTTTTTTTTTGGCAAGTCAAGATAATGGTCAACTCAATATCTCATTCCAAAATATACCTCTTAATCTTACATCTACATTAGGAAACTTCAGTTCCCAAGGAAACTGTACCGACGTTTTTGTTTCAAATTCCGCATATGAGAGATCTGAATATGTGAACTGTTCAAAAGGAATCCACAAAATCAACTTTCAAACAGCAATCTCCGGAAATGCAACCCATTTATTTCATTCTTCCACCTACTAGAGAAGTTTGTAACTACACCTTTTGCCATTGCATTTCCCTCGTAATTCTACTAAAAACTGATCAATATTACACGTAATTTCATTTTACTCTACTAATACGTTGAGAGCACTAATCTGTTATTCTGCAAATTTATTACAGCTCTGGATGTACGCTCAAGAAAGAATCGACGGGCTACTTTTCAACCAAACACAGAAATCATTTAAATTGTAAACACTTTATGAGAAAAGTTCACTATCAATATCTCTGGTTATTTCCTGTTTTAAATGTATTGGAACTTATTTTGAATATTAATAACGTTTTCTTCAAAGAAGAGTGACCGCCATAATTTCTAACGCAGCAGACAGTGCCCTCTCCTTCCAGCTCTGAGAACTGAGGTTCAAATCCTACCACCTTGTCCGGGAGGTAAAAAAAATATTTAATTTTTTGTGGAGCGGTTTCGCGGCAGTTTTCTCTGGATTCTCCCAATGCCCCTGCTTTACATTTCACCATTTATCCATCATTTATAATTTAATATCGTTATCGCCCATCCGTGAACTCATTAATCCACAGTAGTTATGGCCACAGATATGCGTTCGTACGGGCAATTTCAGAATAAGATGTGGAATGAAATTATAAAATGTGTGATAAAAGCCGTGTTGAGGTAGGATTTGCAGGATTTCACATTTTTCCCTGCCTCTCAAATAACTATTTATTCATTATCATTCATCTCGTCACTATCAAACTCATTTGATTGATCTAGCCCTCATATTCAAGCACTGGCAATCATAATAAATGGTGTCCCAAAATGTACTCTTCAATACAGCCACACGTTTTAGTATTGGAATTGATAACAATAATGACCACATGAAATCCTGAAAAGAGAGATTCCATTTTACAGTGTACTCGTATCATTGAAGATTGGAATACGTGTCCCGGTTTTGCGTTTTTGTAACCAGTTCTTTGAAATAGAGAACAAGTTAAGGTACAATAAACACTCTGTTCCCTCAGATGAAACTTGTCTGTTCCGAATTAGTGGAGAGACTATATGAAATTCAAGAGGCCACATCAACGGCACTTGGACACCAGACGCACATCCTGCAAGCAATTATTCGACTCTTGCGTGCAGGCAAAGAAGACGTAAATGAAACGCAATAAATGCCACGTAATTTCCCAATTATTTTTGATTTTTTTTTTCATCCCTTTTGTTCACGAATCATGTTCACACCAGGATCTTTGCGTCAATATACAGAGACTTGACGTGAGTGTAGTGCATGTTTTCCAGAGAGGTGGCGAGATTCTTCCCCCGGTGAGATCCAGCGCCGACCTACCGTCATCTAACGGTGTTTCTCTCAACAAGGTATCTCCCACCAGCCGAGCACCGACCCACAAGGAACAAGCTCTAAGCTCCCGACCGGTGTCCCAACATTTGTGGTAGTGTAGTGGATGTATGTGTAAATGTGAGTGTGTAAGTTGTAAGTAGAGGAGAAGGAAGAGGAAAGGAAAGTGCGCGATACGCATTCCGTTTGTTAGGGAACTGCTCTGGCATTTGCTCCATACTGATCGGAGAAACCACGGAAAACTTCAGATAAAAGGAGCCAGAGCCGCTAGAATTCTCCAGAGAGCGGCTGAATTCGATCTAGTTATGAATTTAGAGACGAAAAGACTGCTACAGTCGGGACTCGAACCTGGGACCTCCCATTCAGAGGCATTGCGGTGACATCAGTTGACCGGTTTGCTCTGATCCCGGTTTAATGGATTGATATTTCCTGTTATAACAACTACTATAGTCCTTAGTCCCTTTATTGTTAGGAATAATGTATGCAGAGATGTGGCGGTGTTCTTTCCCACCTGGTTGGTGAGATCCTGCGCAGGCTTTCAAATGGACTTGCTAACTATTCCTCCTGCAGGTATCTCCCTCAGCGGACCAGCTAGGCGGGACAAGTCCAAGCTCCCGACTGGTCTTCCGGCATATGTTGTGTGTGTGTGTGTGTGTGTGTGTGTGAGGGGTGGAGATGAGGCAATGAAGAGAAAAGGAGTAATCGCGTGTGTCCGTGGACCATTTGTTACGGTACAGGTCCTGGTTTTGATCGGTGAGACCATGGAAAACAACGGAGCAGATCAGCCGGCAGCTAAAATTTTTACCCCAGACCGCGGTTGTTTTCAACCTAGCTATCTATCTAGAGGCGAAAATCTGTCACCGTCGAATTTTAAGATCTTCCATTCATAGTCGCATTCTTACAGCGGCAAATAGCGTCTCTGAGATAACTCAGCCGAATGTCGTTTCCGTGGCTTCCTCAGATCATTTAGTGTCGGATGCCCTAGCAGCACTCTAAACAACGCGCCACGGGCCACAAGCAACCCTTTCTATCTACTCCTTCCTCCCTCGCTTATATTCCTGACTTCAATGTGAAAAACCCTCTCATTCAAATTGCGTACGTACTGCGCTTTGAATGACCTGTTTTTCATTAACTATTTTATTATTTTTTTTTGAAAGTAGTCAGGCGGAAGAGCAGGCAAAATGGCCTGAGCCTCGCCATCAATAAAGACATTTATATTCTTCCCCATTAGCTTTATTCCGATCACGAGTAACAAGTTATCGACCGATGACCCCATTTACCGGCCTATCCAAATGACATATCCAGGATTCGAAATCCAGCTACCAGCCGCGAGTCCCTCGTAACACTCTAAACAACTGGTGGTGGCGTAATTAACAATAATCCAAATACAAAGAATTTCCCCTATATTGTACGCAAAGTCTGAAATGAGAATGCATATTAGCAAAATACGAAAACTGACCATTCTGGAACAGCTTGGGCAGAGCGCAAACACACATTCTTCGTGTACAGTTGCACCGAAATCTCTCACAAAATCTCAAATTATTTTTAATCAGTGGAATATTTTTTTCTGATCATTTCATTTTATTGTTTTGTAAATATTATTGAGAAGTTTCAGGAACGCATATTTTATCGAAAATATACAAGGTCGTAGTTTGGGTCTGTTAATGATAATTAGGATTATTGGTATATTTTGGAAAGTATGGTTTAAAGAGAGTTATTTTTGTTTACCATTGTATTCATAGCTTTGAAAAAGTACTTCACGTATGATATAATTTAGTTATTTTTTACATAAACATCGTTTTTATTACTTTATAAGTTATGTTCTAACCAGGTATCCGTATCATTTTTCACAATTTTATTGTGTGTTAAATTTTGTTGAAACAGATGTTTTATACATATTAATGTAAACATACACTAGGTGATCAACAACTACCGACGGGTAGTCGTTTTGTGGCTTCCATCTAGCAGACAACTGATGATGATGGCTAAGCCATCGAAAGCTGCTTTTGAATTAAAAAACATTGTTGGCAATGACAACATCTTTAATTATTTTAAAAATGCCAAAGATATCCTACCACAACACCTAAGTTATATTCAGCCTCGTGTCCGGATACTTTTGATCACATAGTGTATATAGTGTATTACAACGTTGTCAACAAGTAGAGAATAGTCAGTTTTGTAATCATATGTTTCTTTGGTTACGATTTCGGTTAATCAGATATTTTGACTGCATTTTACTTACATTTGTCGATTGACGAAGCAAAAAATATGATAAAAATTAGTAAAATAGAAATTCTATGAATAATTTAAAAAAGGCAAACATTAATGAAATTTGTTTAACATTAAATAAGATACGTTCTCTTACCATTTTAGCTATACTGTGACGATTTCCTATTCACAGTTTGAATAGTTTTGCTCAAGTTAGAATTCAATAGCACTGACATAAAAAATTGTTGCAAAGCTACATTGCAGATTTGATTTGCAATTTCTAAAGAATCGTCTCGACGATACAGAACAATGACAAAAGCATGTGTGATCTGAGTGAAATAGCAGATGATTAAGGATCAAACAGAACATGCAAATGTAATTTCATTTAACATCTCCCCATAGCACGTCACACAGTTTCTAACTGTTTTTGACGTAACTAAATATATATATATATATATATATATATATATATATATATATATATATGTCCACTTCTTTTGTATTATTTTCATATTATTTTCAAACGTTCTCTTTATCATTCCGTTCATTTCGTGTGTCCCCAATGTCAACGAACTATGCGTCTGTCTGGTACTCTGTTTAGATATTGTAAATGATTAATCAAATACACTATCTTATTACTTCAATGATATTTTTAATTTGTTTCGCACATTTGCATTGATCTTCGATCATCGTCTATCTCAGAGTGTCAATCTCATATTCCTGCTCACCTGTATCGCCGACCATCCTAACATGAAGAGCGTCGGCGGTACCACTAACATTTGGATCAACAATGGTACTAGCAAAATGGCCGGAACTTTTGTGTGGAGGATTCCCTTCTGCTTCTTCTTTTTCTTCTTCCTACTGTGTCCACCCCCTCCACCAAGTCCCCCTCCGCCGCCGCCACCGCCACCGCCGCCTCCGGCTCCACCCCCGAGGGATTCCAAACCGTCTTTTTTGCTTCGCCCTGGAAAACATACGAATATTAATTATGAATTTGTCTTTGCGTTATTGACAACATACACTTCAACAACAAAAAGGTTTCGAAACAATTTGTATATGTCGGTATGCTTTTTATTTATATTCTTTTAGAAATAAATAGACTCTTCAGTTACAGATACATTTATAAGCAATGAAGTTAAATGTGCAGTCCCTGTTTGAATGTTCAGAGTGTAAAAGGTTATCCTGAAATAAAGGATAGTGCAATATTCAGACTAGCTCGAACTACCGTTATTTGTTATTTCAATGTACGTAAGTGAATCAAATATAAACGACACTTTATTTAAAAAAAGATTGAGTGTAATCTAATAGCGGAATACACATTTTTCCACATACTTTTCGGCTTTGCAAATACATTTTGCTCAACGAATTGACAGATCATTAATCCCGAAATCGTCAAATGAAAAGGGTTGTGTCACGAGGCAGTTGCTCAAGAAGGCCTCCACTCGTTGTCGTCTCACTGCTTCTTTCAGCGACCCAAAAGATGACAATTGCAGTGCGACAGGTCAGGGCTATAAGGAGGGTGTTCAAGTGGATTCCATCGAATTTCCTCCGATTTATCGCGCGTCAGAACTGCAGCATGGGGCCGAGCGTTGTCGTGCAGGAGAAGGTCGTCTCGAATTCGTTAGGCAAACCTTTTCGAACGATGACCGACCTTCACTTGTATCAAAAGCTCACAGTGATGCGCAGCATTGATTGCCCTACGCACATGCACACGCAAGAAATCAATGAGCTAAACGCGTGCCCGCCACAAACACAGATGCAAGCTCCTTGCCGTAATGCTGTACGGCGGATAATGTTCCTCATTTTCAACACGTTCACGTCTTTTCTTGAATTCCTTCCAGGGAGTCAACACGCGAGCCTGTGACGGTGTTTTATCCCCAAACTGTGCAGTCAATGCTTGCAAAATTTCCGCTGATTTCACGCCTTAACGAGTAAGAAACTTAATGATAATGCTTGCTCAGGAGGGTAAACCGATTGCTCCAACATCGTCACTGATACCGCCGAACAAGTCTGGACATGTCACATGTGCTTGCTCTCCTCAGTCATCACATTCCCATCACGTCTCTCAAGCGGTCGCCGCCCGCTGCATTCGCAATTACACCCGCAGAATGGAAAGTCTCGTTTAAATTCGATGCATTCTCGTATTGGCACTTTCGGATCGGATTAATCCGACTTCTGCGAGCAAGCGGTATTCCCAGGCCTGGGTCCTGTTTTCATTTCTTCTCCACCCCTGGGGGTAAGGGAGACGTGTCACGAAAATGACGTGTTTGCGTGTGAGTGTCGTAAGTGTACCTAGCTTACTTGGCCTGCCTAAACATTTACTTTTGTCACACAGCTATGGGAAACTGAGACGATTTGTATTAGAAAGTTGCTGCTTCATTTTTGCTCCGTCCGGGAAACGAATCCGGGACCGCCTCACAGAAAGCTAGCCCGCTGTGCACGAGCCACCCGAGGGGCCTGTTTTTGAATGACAGTTTTTTTTAATAAAAAAGAATAAGTAAATTAGCAAATCGCGCATTGTTGCCTAATCATATTCTGGCGCGTCATCTGATATTATTATTATTAGTCCCGTAAATGCAATTCATGTTAGATCTTTCGAGATGATCTTCGCCCCATACGTCACGTACAGTTTTTTACTGTTTTTTTACTAAATAAATGTTTATCTAAAATCCTCTCCGCTGCAACATAAGAACCGGCACCGGCTTCGATGCCTGCTTGCTCGGTTTCCCCCTCGAGAAAACGCCGCCAGTTTAGTTCGTGACAGCGCATTTTGAACACAGAAATGCATACAGATGTCATTAATGAACGTTGGGAATGATTTTATTTGTAATTGTATATAGCGGCATGTTCTTATATTCGGCCATCGGATAACTGTATCCCATTGTAGAATAAAGTCTCTATCTATTGTTGGTCTTCACTTGATTGATATTTTCGAACACGTCAATTGCCATGATCATTAGTGTAATGTAATGAATATTTTTTATCCTGGGAGGAGGCGGTGATCTTCCACGGTAGATGGTAAATTCGGTTCCGGCGTTCGCGGCGTCTTGCGAGGTTTCCCTCTCCAGGTATCTTTCCCAGCGAGACACCACCTCATGCAGAACAAGCTCTAATCTCCCTGCTGGGGTCCCGATAAGAGTGATGGATGGTGTAGGGCTTGAAAGTGTGTGTGTGTGTGTGTGTGTGTGTAAGGAAGAGAATGGATAGACCGCGGGTGGTACATGGCACGTTCGTTAGGGTACTGCTCTACGATTCGATTTGTGTTGATCGGTGAAACCATGGAAAATTACGGATCAGAAAAACCTTCCGCCAGAATTCTCCCCCAGACAAAGTCTGCACTTGACGTAGCTATATAGTTACTGTCAGAAATCCGCCACTGTCGGGACTCGAACCTAATATTTTCCTGGCTAGAACTTTCCTGTCAGAGTCGCTGCAGTGACAGCGGCAATGTTGGCTCTAAGCTATCTCAGCCGGTTCATATCATCAGCTCCCTGGCACTTCAGGCATCTGTAGTATACTCAAGAATACAGAATTATACAGAAGATCTGAGAATAATGTTACAATATTCAAGGACTTGTAGATGGGTCGAATATGACCTCTTTCTGTCAATGAACATATTGAGACAAGTTGCTTATATTGGAGATATGCATATCTAAATATATTTCCCTTATTTTTAGACATCTCCTTAAGCACAGTGGTACAGTAGGTAATGTTTTGACGCAGCCGAGATGATTTCATGTTCCTGCTGAATATATGTGTATATCATATGTGCACATTAGTAGATGGGATCACAGGCAAAATAAATTTAAGTCCACAGAGAACGTGTGTCGTGAAAATGGAATGGAATAGATTGCCTGCAAAGACCAATGAACCCTTTCCTCGAAGCATTCAACAGTTTTGGAAATTAATTTTCAGTCTTATTAAGTAAATAAAGGACTTATCTAGAAATATTAGGTTATATAGCAATGCATATGTGTTATATTGTGAAGGGAGATGTCGTGCAGTGAAGAGCAGAGAAATTACGAAGGAAATGATGTAAGGGTCGTAGGGAAGTGTTGCACTGCAGTATCGTGTAGAGGGACCTGAACTGTAAAAATGTTACAAATTAAATTGAACAAATATTTAGTGCGGAGTTAGATTATAGAGAGTTTCTTTTTTTATGTAACTTAGTTTTATAAATCAGTCGGTTTTTATTTTATGATTATTTTAAGACTATTATGTAATGTTTGTTAGCTATATGGCCTTATTTACGTACTTAGCTGCTACCGGGTTATACCCAATTGCAGTTTGAATAAATTTATCTCATCTTATTTGTTACCATTCTTTACATGCAATTTCCACTATAAGTTAATTGGTAAAAGGTTATTATTTTCGACTACTATGGAATACTACTACGGGCCTTTGAAATATTTATTGTTAGACATCTGTATTTTGGGCAAGCGAATAGGCGCATGTGCGACAATGTGACCCAATCGTACTCGAGTAGTATTAACTGTCACCTGTCCCCACACTGGTGGCACCATCACGTTGAACGTCAATGGGAGAGATTTCAAAAACTGTATGAAAGGGGCACGACTCACAATAACAATTTCAGTGCACGCGCAGAAGGACGTTTCTTTGATTTGATTTATTTAGTAAAAAAATTGTAAAAACTGTATGTGATGTATGGGGAGAAGATCACCTGCGCACGTTTTCTTGAGTTTCAGAATGTCTTCCTATCATTTTAACTATAAATAGTTGAAAGATGAGTAAGAGTTAAAAATAACAAAAATAAAAAATAATCTTAAAAAAAGCATTGGCAACATTTGAAAAATGAAACATTTTCGTTCCCGAGTTATAGAATTTGCGAACAAACGGCAGACTTGATTTTTCTGTATTCGTAACAAAATAGTAACTCGCTCTTACCTTTACTCCTACCACTTGAAGCAAACGGATAATTCTACAAGACGTACGCATAGTGAAGCTACATTTACGTCTAGAAGCAAACCAAGGTTCCATCTCAGCATTTTCTCAATAAATCAGGGAAGCTGGACAAAAACCAGATCGAGATGAGGATCATTGACCCGGAAGCTGATGTACATTATTTGTTACAAGCATGTTACGCCTATTTAAAAAATTATACAATACAAATGTAAACTAATTATGTACCGCTGATTTGTTAAAATAAACATTATTTTTGTCATTCAATACGGTTCACAAATAGACGTTTTGTCTTCCACGTTTCTCAGTGTCTTTTTTATTCTCTTCAAAGAATGATAGTGTGTCTCTTTCACACGTTCCCTCTCATCGTCACTCTCGCTTTGTCTCTTTTGGAGACATCCCCGACTGCCCGCTCGGAAATCTCTTCTCGAACAAAATGCAAATCTGCATAGGTGTACTCTCAGTACTCAGTCTCAAAAAAGTGCAAGACACTATAATTTCGTTCAACGCAGGATACGATGTCAATTAACACCACTAACAATTTCATGAAATTTTCATATGCTAGTTGTTTAGAGAGAAGGGATGAATTCATAAAGAAACCATTTCTATGAATTTTACATAGGTATATACCAGCTTCGCCGATCCGGTGGCCGAGATCGCTAAGGCAGTAGTGCTGTAGCGATCTCGTACCGAAAGATCGCGGGTTCGAGTCCCGCCTCGGGCATGGTTGTATTGTGTTCGTCCTTTCACCCCCTATCATCATCATATCAGGGAAGGCAACGGGAAACCACCCTGAATAATTTATCCCAAGAAAACCCGTTATGGGTCACCTAACTTCCGTATATGGAAGATAGGACCAAAGAAATATATCAGCTTCAGGACAGATATTCTGCACCTTCTGACAGTATGAAAATATGTAATAAATTAAGATACGCGTAGGGTAACACTACTCTCTCCGCAGAGACTCGGTCACTGACCTTCAAAGGTCTTTGAGAGATTTCCTTTAGTAGGTCAAGACCGTCACTAATTTTCGTTTCATCCGTCTCCGTAGCCACCTCATCTCCTTTCTGTTCTGCCTACTTTCTCCCAACCACTAATCACTTGATTTAGTTTCCAAAGTGGTCACCCAAGCTGTTCTGCGTCCACTCTTCTCGGTATTTCGTAGAACCTCATGGGTGCGCATTGTATGTACAGATGTTTTCTGTAAGATAGTACTTTTTTCGAAATGTTTGTTTGAAATTAATTAGAAATTAATAAAGACATCGAGATCATATTTTCTTAAAAACGGCTTCGAATAAAGCAAATGATGCTTATAAAAATAGTGATCTGATTTGCGTTGAACTAACTGTATTTTTATATTATTATTATTATTATTATTATTATTATTATTATTATTATTATTATTATTATTATTACCACTACACTATTGAAAATATACTGAAATATGAAAATAAGGAAAAAAACGAAAAAGCAAACATTCACACAATTGAAACTGTCCACAGTGATTCATAATAATAAATATTCAAATAAATCGTATCGTATGTTGCAAATTAGTTGGTTTTCATAGACGAACTGACTGCATTGCCGATATTGTTCGCAACTTCAAGTCAGCAAAATATCATTGAAAGTATACAAAGGAACGCAGTAGCGTTAACAAATGGGTATTTTGTAACAATAACTGTAAATAAGATATTGATTTCCCTTCTCTCTCATTCATCGCCTCTCCATTTTCCAAAATGTTCATCTTGCTTCCTTCAATATGTGGCGTATTGCGTAAGTCGGACAAAGCCTCGCCCCGTTCGGTCCGAATTCTTGGGGTGTGAGCTGGGCCTTTCTTTCGCGCAGCTGCCGGAACGCTGCGCGGCCTGCCCACCCAGCAGTGTGGAACTGAGGAAGAGGGCCAGGAGAAGAGAGAGAGAAAGGAGGTGTAAAAGGAAGGATTGGGCAAGAGGAGGCGCGTGGAGGCACGTGAAGGCGCATGCAGGCGGGTGGAGGCGGGGCGACGCGGCAGCTGGATGTGGAGCGGGTCGCGAGATGTAGATCAAAAGGCGCGGGGGAAGAAGTGCTGTCACCCAACGCGGAGCGCTCGTGCAGTGGCAGCAGCAATGCCGCTGAACAAAACCACACGAAATTGTTTCCCGAAACGCAGCACGCGCACTGCTCAAGAACGAATGATAAAATACTATGGTATAATACTACAACAAATTCATTTCTCTGACACACAGTCTTCACAAGTGCAGCGATAACGTACTGTGATGTACAGAGGCATGCAATTTTATGACTGAAGATTTTATTCGGTAAATTCGTTAAACTCGTCGTAGGAATTATAATAAAACTGACAGCACTCCTATTGTTTTCAAAACTATACATAATGACGTCGCTTACTTTTTTGCTTGTGTTTGATGTAGATAATTGTTTGTGTTCATGTTCATGATGTTTGTCCAACTGTTATTTCATTTGTTATCGCCTTAGTTGGGCAGTGTATTAGTTACCTCCATTGAACAATTAAACAATAGCTGGAATGGCCAGCTAACTATCCTGATAAAAACCCAATTGAAAATATTTGGGCAATAATTAAAAAGAAGCTAAAAACGTAAGGTAACGCGTGAATGTCTGGTGATATATTTGAAGGAAATGTGGCAAACCGATGCAGACATTAAAATGCAGTGAATGGCACTGATAAGAAAGATGCCAGAGAGAGGCAGAATGCTCATAAATAAAAAAGTAATGTTCATAGAAAGATCAGAGATCATAGAGTGTGAAAGTATATTCATAAATTCAAACTCTACATCTTTAGTCTAATAATTTGCACACCTCTGTACATTACATTTCTTTATATTTCTAGAATATAAAACGTTTACTTTTCCACAACGCGACCTGTAATTAGGAAATATTGAATGGTGGGCCGCCTCTTCTGTTGAATCTTGCTCCCATATGCTGAGTCATAAACAGTGGCTCACTAAATATAATTCACTCGGTGCGTACACTATGAGAATTGGTGGAATATCACAGCCAAGTATTATAATTTTTCATTCAAAATCGAACTAGTTTTGTCGTTCTTGGATTTCCCCTGAGACCTAACTATTTCAGCCTGGAAATTTTCCGAAGATAAAAAGCCTCTTCTAACACTAATCGGCGAGACCTTGATAGCGCGAGTAACTGTGTTCCTCGAGCGCGCTACGATGGGCGAGCAGTAGGGGCGGACAGAAAGAGAGTCTAGTATTTGAAAGTAACCGTAGCATCTGCATTCTGCATAACAGTAGCATCTCTCCACGGATCGTCTCAAAAGGGCAATATACAGAACAACGATCACAAATCATTATATTGGTCTCAATTTTCTTCGTCTCGGGTAGTCCATCACTATACATCGCTGGAGACACCTTGCTAAACCTCTACTTTAACCTAAGCAAAAACTCGTTATAAAAGAAGCTGCAGAAGTCCAATGTGAGAATTATTGAATGATAGTAGAAGCACATATCTACCAGAGTATGGCTGATTTTGGGATGACAAGAGATGAATTGCTTTGATGGATTTTGGAAGATATTTGTGCACCACAAATGCTAGTTGGACGGTTCGGGATTTGAGCCCCGTTCCAAGCAAAGGAAAATTGTTCAGTCTGACCTCTACACCACGGGTCACCCTGGCAGTGGGAGGTGCTAGAAGGCACATACCTTGTTCTGAGTGCGGAAGGCAACAATAGTGGATTGAGGGACAGGAAAAACTGTCGATTCTCGCGAAATCCTATCCGGAACATTTTAGTGCACCATAAATTTCACATATATCGTCCAGGATTTTAGTCCCGATCCCAGCGATGAATGGCGAGTGACCTGACATTTATACCACCAGTCGTCTCAGCTGTGCGAGAAGTTGGGATACAGGGTACTTCCCTGTGGTGGATGAGATGCAGGGGTAATGGAAGAATTTGAAGGAAACCTGCAGCGTGCCCGCTTTGCCCACCGTAAATTCTGCATGCCTCGACCGAGATTTGAATGCCCGTCCCAGTGATAGACGGCTCTGACAATTCAATCACGGTTCACCCTAGGTGGTGATTAATTGATATTTTTTGTTAGAAAACAAACAAACAAACACGTAAAAACAGTATTTGACGTGTGAGGGAGAAGTATAATCTGAGTACCTTCCTGAGCTCCAGTATCTCTTCCTCCCTTTTTAGTATACATATTTGAATGATGAATAGAAGTATCAAGTCTTGTTTTGCTTCTGGACATTAATGTAACTTCAATTTAAATTCTCCCCATAGCACGTCACACAGTTATTAACTGTTTTTGATGTAAATATATAAATAAGAAAGTGAGTTAAGCAACAATGGAAAACTAGCTATTTTCGTGTTCCGTGTAAGTGTAAGCGTGTGTCAGTAAGGGGTGAGAATAGAACAAGAGAGAAGAAGGAAAGATCGTGTGCGATCCGTAACGCTGGTATTAATCCAGGGTACTGCTCGGGCATTCGCCTGGTGTTGATCGGAGCCACAACAGAAAACTGCGATGAGAGCAGCCGGCTGCTGGAATTCTCCTCTAAACAACGTGACGGCTGAACTCGTCCTAGCCATCTTCTTAGTTTAAAAAATCGTGTGGCCTACGTCATAAATCGTGCGGCCTACGTCATAAATCGTGTGGCCTACGCCAAAAATCGTGTGGCCTACGTCAAAAATCGTGTGGCATACGTCAAAAATCGTGCGATCTACGTCAAAAATCGTGTAACCTACGTCAAAATCGTGTGACCTACGTCAAAAATCGTGTGGCCTACGTGAAAAATCGTACCTTGGTGCGCGTGCGCGCGCTCGATGGGCTGGTAGGGCGCGAAGGGAGGGCGTTGGCGGAAGCGGTGCACCACGTCGCGCACGGCGGCCACCAGCTGGTCGGCGACGCAGCGCACCAGGCGGCGGCGCGCGCGGGCGTCCTCGGCCGGCGCCGGCAGCCGCTGGCTCGCCCACGCGGCCGCCGGCCCCGCCCCCGCCGCCTCGGTGTCGCTCAGCCCCAGGTCCTGCTGCAGCTGGCGCAGGCAGCGCTCGTACCTGCGCACGCGCACTCGGTTGGAGAAGGGGCGTCAACGCTGCCGCTTGCTCTCCAACACCCTTTGCCTCTCACACTCCTTGGCATATAAATAAATACACAATTCCATTAACTCCCCAAATCTGAAGGATTAAATATATTACTTAAATAATTACACAACAAGCAATAAAACCAAATTGGTTCCTTATCAGCTCCAAAAGCTATCTTCAACTAATGGTGTTACACTTTACATTCCCATTATCAGACCCTGAATGCTGTAGGCATGCTCCATATGGACCAACGCATTAATAATTAACATGAATAAACTCCAACACGTACAAAATAGATTTATCAAGCTAGCAATACATGCCTCGTGGATAATTTGAAACGTCTAACTTCGTTAAAAGTTAAATATATCACCAATAATCAAATATAGCACGCTTCTCTCTAATAAGTTTTATTCAGTTAATTTTAATTCATGCAAGGTCAGGTCCATTAATTTTTGTGGAAGGCATTAACAAATTGACAAATTTTTATTAAAAATTGTAGCCACTTATTACACTTTTTCCCTCCTCTTTTTGGATTTGATTTTTGTTTAGAAGAATATTATTTTATAAATAAAATATTTTGGAAGACGAAAAATGAAACAATTTACAGAAATATTGTTATGAGTTACTCAAATATGAAATAATTTGATCCAATACGACTTACAAGCGAAAATTGCATTTGTTAAATAAAATTACTTTAATTTTTCCTATAGTTGAATGCGTGTGGGATTTGATGAATGTATAGCAAATAATTCACTCGTTATTTTATAATAAATATCATAACTTTGTTCATGTGAAAATTTTTGCCGTTGTGAACGTGGCGACATCCTTTATCCTTTATTCTTTATTGAACTGGAATGTTCATAAACCGGAACATAAAACAGGAAATACATACACAAATACCGTTTATTCCATCAGTTAACTCTCAACTTGAAAAAACATTTTTTTAAATTACATCAAAATAAGAAAATTCATTGTAAACAAAAATTAATTTATACATTGTACGATGCCTTTTTTTGTCATCACTTCACCGTCATATATATCAACAATCCCGCGAACCTCATACATGAACAAAATTATGATTTTCTGCTACGTCCGTTGTAGTCACACGCACCCTAGAAACCGTTACGGCAAACACACGTGTGTGAACTTCACAACAGTATGCACAATTGTAATTAAATGTGTCTTCTCAACCGTCATCCCGTTAGGGCTATGTAATTAATGTAATCTTTGGCAACTATTTCTACTGGCGTGGTGGGCTGGCTTATTGCTGGAATGCGGGTCTTGTTTAATATCGCAACAAATAGTCAATTTGATGAGAGGATCCGCTCCCGCCAACTCCGCGTCGCTTAGATCCGGGTCCTAGACATCTACGCTGTCTGCCAGACACGAAGCAGCAACATAAGTAGTATTTAAACAGGGTTCCTGAACCACATTTATCAGACCAACAATTTTTAGAATTTTAATTTTTTTCCTTTTTTTATTAAAATCAAATACTCAAATTTATATATATTTACCCATTTTTATCCATTTGTACCCAAAATATTCTCATTTTACGCGCTGTGGTTTATTTTAGAACCTATTATCTTTCGCATCGTGTGTACATATGGTATTAGCTACTAGCGATATAAAAGTTTGCAAACTATGAATATAATTTTGCAAATGATGTTGGTAGCGATGAAATTCTTTTGTTTCAAGAATATTATCAATTAACATTAATTGAAGAGTTAAATAATGATACATTAAACTTATTAAATGAACTGTGATGTGGTAAGCATGAAAATCATTTTAAAACGACTTCGTAAAAATGGGACAAGAATACAATAATGTGGTATTGTAGTAATGTAAGTATGTAATGTTTAAGTATTAATATATTGACATGATTTGCTAATTTTTTTATAATTTTCACTATAATAATTAAATTCGATACAAGAATCCCTAATTTGATAGACATTAATGAATAATGTTTGAAATTATTTATATATTTTGATATTCGATGGTGTAATATCTACAGGCTATTGCATGTCGATAGATTCGTATTTTGAAATATCCTATAGATAAGATCTATCAATATGATGAGGTCCTAAAAATAATATACTTTCAATAGCATTTTCAAAACAGTTATATTCTTGTTTTTCACATTTAAATTTACTTCTTAAATATTTTTTACACAACATTCTCAACATTCATTACGTTTATACAACGTACGAATATATCTACCAACTTTTAAATTCTATGAATTTATGCTTGGAGTTAAAATCTTGCCTGATTACAAATTATGCACTTGCTCACATATTTTCGATTTATTTAAAAAAATGTACAATAAGTTTATTTTGTAAAATGTAAAAACGTAGGTCTGGAACAAATTTCTTGTATTTTAATGAAATGAAATAATATATTTTAAAATGAGTCTCTTACCTCTCATGTCCGGACAGCCAGCTTTGTAAATCATCTTGCTCTTCTTCTTCCTCCTCCTCCTCTTCATCGTCCTCCTCGCCTTCTTTGCTCTGCTTGTCCTCGCCGTCCAGCGCGTAGGTGTGCGTGTCCGCCTCCGCGTCAGTGAGGGTGGTGGCGACGGCGTCGGTGGACGCGATGTCGGTGGTGGTGGCGTCCGTGGTGGCGTCGGTGGTCCACGTGGTCCTGGCGAAGGGCGTCCAGTCTTCGGTGGTCCACGCGTCGGTGGTCCAGGAGCGCTCGGTGACCGGGGCGGAGGCGGAGGCATTCCAGACGGAGGGCGAGGT
>BOPP01000118.1:2581946-2606808 GCA_017312745.1 Gryllus bimaculatus
CGGCTGCGCGCTCCACATCCTGCGCACAGGCATACATCACGCTCAGACAATCTACGTCATTGAATGAACATAATACAGTGTTTGAAAGATTGAACAGCAGTGTCGCGCAGGGCCAGTATTGACGCTGTCTCTGTAGCAACGCTCGAAGGTACAACCATGTTTTTAGCGACAACCTTGACGACCGTTCTATTGTTTCTCTCCTGGTTTCATTAATGATAAAAAAATATTATTAATGTAGCTCAGAACGCACGTACACAAACATCACGGATGAGTTAATGTACCTGGACGGCCTCGGCAATTCATTTGTGCGTCGGTACAGCCCCAGGGAAGTCCTACGTTTAGAGCATCAACGATGGCGGATTTTCAACACTAGCTACGTAGCTGGAACGAACTCAGCCTCTCTCTGAAAGAGAATTATAGTAACCGGTTGGACTGATCGGTTATATTACCGTGTTTCCCCGGTCAATGACTCGCAAATGCTGTAGTAGTACCCAATCAAACGGGCCAAGGATCCCGCGCGATCTTCTCTTCTGTTCTTCGTTATATCGTCTCCCCTTGCACACAGACTTACATGCCCCTACACATGCACTATGTCGGAAAACCAGTCCTTAGAGCTTGTACCGAATGGGGCGGTGTCTTGTGGGAGGAGATACCTGGCTGAGAAAATTCGCGTAAGCTGTGGTGTCGGTTGATGCCGGATCTCAGCATCCAGTGGGTAAGAAATCACCGTCACCTCCCGGAATAAAACATTCACTATTCTAACGAGACTAGTGATCACATATCAGTACCCTTCTCAAAAGTGAACGTTCAATTTTTATCACATTTATTTTGGAATACGATCTCTCCATCAGGCGGTGAAATTATTGGCCAGCGTTCCACAATTGCTAGAGAATAAATCCCAAAACTAGTTCGTGTTCCTATGCTTTGACTTTTGGAGTGGTTGCTGAACTAGCGCGGTCTCGGTTTTGTTTTTCTGCTCCTAGATAGAAGCACCACCACCCAATGTCTGTGTGACTTTTCCCCCTACATGCCTTTTCTGTGTCTGTACGGATATGCTTCTTACAGTTGCATAACCTCCTGGCGAATACGTTAGAAAATTGACAATTCCACACGTGAAAATGTGTGAATGAGAATCAAGGATTTAGCTCGTGTCAACCAAAAGGGGACGCATTGTCGCCAAGATGGGAAGTTTTTTGTCGAAAACGTAACTATTGGTAATGACAAAGTGTGCCGATTTAATTGCTTGGAGAAAGCAACTGAAGACTCCCTCAGAGTTCGGGAACTGCGCGTCTGTTGCGTGGCTGTTACGGTTTTCTTCCTATCTGGAACATCTCATGTTTCTGCGGTTATGCCGCGACCAATTAAAAAAAATGGGATAAAACAGAGCCATGACAAAACTTTCGGGTTATGTCTTCTTGTAATCAGAGACTTTCTAATCCCGAAGACATAGAGAGCAACAACGATTGAACGGAAATAGGAAAGAACAAGTTGCTAGAATATGACAAGGAGGAGTACAGCTGAAAATCTGGTATGGGTTTGATCTTAATATCAATTTATCTAATTATTTATCAAAATCTACTGTTTTGACACTTTTGCTAAGTGTAGGGGGTCTCCCTTAATCTCACAAACTGTAAGTTTAGTTTTGATTCAACCATATTCCCATCTAAAATGGGGCGCTGACGCCAGAATATATTTGTTTCTCTCGTAAATTCTTCCCAAATGGAACGGTGTCGATAGCAATCGCTTCAGTTGGCGACGCCCTATTATTATATGAACCTCCAATATTCTTAATCGATTTCAGAAAGAAAACCTTAGCAAAAGAATCTGTGATTCCTTTGACTTTTATTGGTGATATGGAGGTTGGTGATATGTCGGGGATTTACAATGTTCGATAACTTACATTTGTTAAACTTAATGTCATGAATGAATTTTAAGTTCCTTCTCAATTGTACGACGCTACAACTATTTTTCCTAGTTTACGAGCCTTATCTAACTACATGAATGGGCTGGGTCCTTGTGTGCTTCGAATAATTGTAAGACTTTGGCCCGTACCTACAATTTTTTGACGGTAAATTAATAAATAAAAGTTTTATTGTGCATATAAATTTGCGAAGAATATAATAAGAAAACTCGGACATTTGAGAGACGTACTGGATTTACTATTTTTAAAATTCTCTTTAAATGAAGTGCAATGTATTAAGCATTATCTGTGTAAAGTTATTGCGAATTTAAATTAATAAACCAATAGTTATCTCAATATCTGGTGATCTACTTTAAGTAAAGAAATGTAGAAAATGCGGATGGCATAAAGAATTAACATTAATCAATCATAAACGTAACAAGAGCGTGCTGTAGCCGATAAGATGCATGCACCGATCACATTAGAAACAACGCCACCTTGAAAGAAGTAGCCCGTGAAGAATTAAGACTTTTACCATGTTGCAGTAACTATATCTACAGTACTGAGATCTTGAAAATAAACTCGCGTATTGCTTAGAGAAATTTCTAGTGTCTGTTCTTCGTTTTGAAATGCATTTTGAATACCAGGTAAGCTCTTCTACGTACGAAACATTAACATGGAGAGCTCACCTTGAGCTGTAAGATATTTCCAATACACAACACATCTTGGATAACGAAAGATGCATTTATGATTTGATTCGGAAAATCTTAAGATCTTAAATATTTTAATCTTTATATAATATAATCTATAAATTATTTATATAATCTTTATATATTAAATATCTTAAATATTATAAGAAGGAAAAATACAGCAACCGCCTGAATTATAATTCTGTAATTGCTCATGAAATAATTAATGAAGGTTTACGACCTTCTGTAAAATGTACTCGTGTTAACTTCTACCTGGAAAATTCGAATTAATACCTTGAACATGACGGTGTCTCCCCCACCCCCACCCCCGAATTGCCGGTTGAGTTTAGATCAGAGCCAGCTCAGAACCGCTGACTTTGTAGCGACTTTCACCGGGTGGTTCTAGGGTTTGAGTACCGACTGTGGTGGATTTTCGAGGTTAGCTGAGTTGCTAAGTCGAGTAGAGGAGCCGGTCTAGCAACCGGCAGAATTCATTGGTTTCTCCTATCGATGCCAGGCGAATGCCTGAACAATCCCCTAACAATCGGGCCACGTACAGCGCGATATCTTTCCCTCCTCTTCTTTGTCCTATCCTGTACCCTTGCAGAAACATGCACTACTCCACACATGTCGGGAGACCAATCAAGAACTCAAGGCTGGGGCTGTGTTGCGCTGAAGGAAATACCGAGTGCACGGAGGCATCAATAGCAAGCCGACCTGTAGGTTTGGTCGGGGTCTCACATTTTCGTGGGGGAGGAATCACTAATGCTTCCCGGGATGAAACATTCACTACACTAGCGGTCATAATGGCGAGAATCTCCAACCAAATATTTAAACAACTTTCCTTTAGCTGCAGTGCTGCCATAACAGCAATATTCAATCCAATCTTTAGCTAAAATCTTCAAAACATTAATACTCAATGGTCTAGTCACTTTTTAAGCACAAATAATACGATACCCAAAACACAATTTGGCTCCCAAATCACTTAACAACTCATCCTAGTCTGCGATTAGTCAAACACATAGGAAACAACTTTCATTCCAAAGAGCACACAATAGCAGTAACTTAGAGCAGGAAGCTTACTTAGCTGTATTTGACAGCGTTTAGCACCAAGGCATTTTTTCAATATTCGGCAACATTGCACTCCTGATTTTCCAAACAATATTCACATTATCTAACCAACCGCATAGTCAAAGTCAAAATTAATCGAATCGTTCTTCAAAAACCTTTACAGCATTGTGCAGGTGTCCACAAAGGTTCAGTCCTTGTTCCCGTTCTTTTACATATTTATACTACAGATCATCTCACAGCCCCAGACTCCAATATAACCTTATAAGCAGACGAAACAACACGATTCCCATCCGATGAAACCATAGCATATGATCATATACAATCTCACCTTCATATCTTCAGTAGTTAGTTTCAGAAATTGCGACTAAAGATTAATTTGCAAAAACATAAATAAAAATCTGCATCCTCATATTCAATCAAAACACGTCTAACAATAACCCTCGACTTCCCCTGTCAAACAATTCCTGGATAATCAAATATCTTGGTATACTAATAGAATGACATGGAAACAACACAATTCACAAAACGCAACTACAAAAACTGTCAAACTATTTCCACTCATCAATTCAGCGTTTAAAAAAAATCAAAAGCAAATTATTCCTTTGCAAAAAGTCACGCATGTTGACATTACCCTGCCCAGCTTAAATAAATACTGCACCTAGCAATATTACCACAAAAAAAAACATCCAAAACAAATTTCCCCGAAGACTTCTCAATGCACCATGGTTTATGCCCAATAATCAAATTCAAGACGAATACCATATTTCGCTAATTACAGTATCTCTGATTACCTTATACTAAAAATGTTTACACTCTTACCATCTTGTCCAAGTGATGCCTATTTTGATTTAGGTTAACAAGCAAACACCTCGAAGAGAGTCAAATCAAAATTACCCAAAGTTACTTTCAGATACTCGTAAAAATAAACAAATGAAGAAACTTCCGAATTACAAGAATCTACCTTATTCCCCTTTCTGTAATTTTAAATCAACACAAATGTAATTAAACTCAAAACCTAATACACAGTATGTATTTACCGAATAAGCCACTCAAAATGATTTCAGGAAATTTCCTCTCCAAATGTATTTATATTTCTCAATTCTGCAAGGCCTTGTGACCGATGAGATTTTTCTGACCGCTATGGACCAACAAAATTGTCGGCAAACTGCATTGCGCTAACGAAGTGTTTGGCAGCAAAATGGCATACGAAAGTTTAATTGATCACATAACGCCAAACATTCTCGTGTGATTTTAAACCCGGTGAGGCCCAGTATGATATTATGACTCGTGGCGGGTAGTTTTAGCCTTCCGCGTCCCAGCCATCTGCTGTAACCCGCCAAGCCGTGCACGGTATTTGAACCTTTAACATTCAGGTACAGCCTCGGCGGCTTCAAAGCCGAGGCAGGCATCAAATATTTGCTAGCGCACAGACCGTTGCGGCGCAGCTGCTTCCGCGTATGCATTTTTCGCTGCTGGATTCCTTCTTTGGCGGAGAGGGGCGAATCTGACGGCGATGAGGACGGAAGCTCGAAGTGTTCCAGCGCCCCCCCTCCCTGCGCTGCCGTCGGCGCGGGCCGCGATCGCAGTTACCCGGCGACGCGCATCGAGCGGGGCAACATGGCGTCCCGTTGCCGAAGCCTCGCTTCTTCCTGAGAGCGGCTGCTCTCACGGCCGCGGGGAGCGGGGTGAGAGAGGAGGGCGCGAGGCGGGGCGCGGAGAAAGCCGGTTGCAGCGGTCACAGCAAGGGGTGGCGGTAGTTGCAGATGGCAAGCCGAAGTAGCGGAGTAGGCGGACGGGGTCGGAGGCGGGGGTGGTGTTGTGGCACGGTGGCGCAGGGCGCGGGATGGTGAGGCAGCGCTGGGTCTGGCGGGTAGGGTAGGCGAAGCGGCGAAGGTGGAGGAGGTTGCGCGTGGCGACGGCGGCGGTGGCGAGGCGGCTGGGCGGAAGGCGGAGGCGGCTAGTGCGAAGGCCGCGGGCAAGGCGGCGGGCGAAAGCGCGCGCGGGGCGAAGGCGGCGGGGCGCAGTGGCGGGGTGCGAAGGCGGCGTGGCGGCAGTGGCGGGGGCGAAGACTGCGATGGATTTGCCGTAGTGAGACGCGAGACGGAGACGAGGCGAGCGGTGTAGGTTGGTGGAGCGGAGGCGGAGGCAGCGTTGGTGGAGGCGTCGGTGCGGTGGCGCGGCGTCGGGACGGCGGAGTCGCGGGTTGTTGGGTGCTGATGCGCCTTGGGGTCGGGGCGTCGCACCCAGAGCGAGGCGTCGTGTCGGCGGACGTGTCCAACGGGCGAATCCCGCTGCTCTTGTTTCTGTGCGGGAGGGTACCGCTCCCTCCCTGCTTCCTGCCGCCTCGTAAGCCATTGACACGAGGATCAGCGCACGGAATCTAATGGTTGCAGTTTCAAACAAACAATAATATCTGCAACAGAGTCTTTATATCTTTTCGTGTTTCCAATTCAAAGCCATATCTTGATTGGCGGCGAGCCAGCTGCTACAGCGACGTTACGGGGTCAAGACTAGAGTCAAGTCACTCTAGGGTGTAAAAAGGCAGTGGTATTAACTGGAGGCACGGGGCGTAATCGGAAAGGTTGCCCTGACATTCAATGTCGAATGATAATCATCGTCTGACGAGTGGAATGCACTTAAAATAACTAATAATATTTATGTTTATGTGTTTAGTTTTAACTAGTTCCTTACCTGAACAACAAATACTAATAATAAAATCTATTGTCGAACATATTTGATTTATTTGTCATTTCATTACTTTCGATACAATAGAATGTACACAACAAAGAGAAATGAGCAAGCAAAAGTGGCAAGTAACGTATGACAGCAATTTCAATTGCATTATTCTCTATGGTACGTAGGATGATTAGGTTTATTGAAATACAATGCGCAGTGAATGCGCATTGTATTTCAATTTCGAAAATCTTCTACTGTTGAAGAAAAATACAAAAGAAACCTATCAAGAAGTACTGTGAATTTGTCGATTCATGCTACACAAACACAGTCATGCAAACGTCACTTACTATTGAGTAATGTTTGTGTTCTAATTCATCAACCATCATGCAATACATACAATAACGCTATAGAACAATATTTTTCTTTTTCAGTACACATTTGATGATGACCTAAGTTATGTACCTCGGTCAATATAAATACCACAATGTGAATTTCTTTCTTAATTAACAATCTCAATTTTAAAATGTTTTGTTTAAAAACGCGACAGAAAAATTGATAAACCCATGATTCTTGTTTTCAGAGGCAATTTGCAGACCAACAAAACTTGAGACCTTTTCCGTGGAGGAATGCCTGCCTTAGTTGTTTGACGTGAGACAGCAGTCACTCAAAACCTTTTGCATTGACGTGGCTACGTAGCACACAAATGGTGCTTGCGATGTATCATTTAACATATCCCACCAGCGGGGCACCGCCCCATTCAGGACAAGCTCTACACTCCCGACTGATTTCCCGACATGTGTAGTAGTGTAGTGGAGGACAATGTGTGTGCAAGTAAGGGGTGAGGATAGGACAAGGAGGAGGAAGGAAAAATCGCCCGCAGTTCGTGCCTTTTTGTTAAGGTACTGCTCCGGCATTTGCCTGGTATTGATCGGAGAATCCGCAGAAAAATACCGACCAGATCAGCCGGCCGTTAGAATTCTCCTCCACACAGTGACCTTGCTATCTAGCTAGGATCGAAAGTCCTGCCACCGTCGGAACTCGTGCATGCAGTGACATCAGTTGCCCTGAGCCACCTCTCCCGATCAAAGTCACTAAGATTCTGTCAATAATAATCTGGTAATCACGAGCGAAAAAAATTAAACCCAAGGTATCGCATGCTCGTCTCACTCTCACTTCTCTTTTACGCCTCTTTCTTCTCATCCTGATTCTTCCGATGAAGTGTGACGTTTATACTTTTCTACGAGCTTGTCCATTTATAATCACGTAAATGTCCGTTAAACCCTCATGTTTGGAATGTTAAGAGAAACTTTGTCTCAATTAATGCGTCCTGACTTGTATGATGAGTGTAGATCGGACCGAGAACGGATATGTTCCAAAATGTGCAGATTCACCTCCAAATGAGAATCCTAAAATTTGCATGTTGAACTCCTTATCTACCTACGTATGTCACAGATATCCCGCGCCACGGATTCACCACCAGCTCGACTTAAATTCATAAATATTTAAACCACTACCAGCAAATACTTCCTCTCATATAACACTCACTTCGACAGCCCCTCCTTAAAATATCACACGTATAACTTGCCTAGCAACAAATTCCTCCATTCTCCTCCTTCCAATTATACAGAAGAGCATATCCTCTGTACATTGCAATCATTAGAATACCATTTGAAGCAAGTTAACAGAATATATAGCTGCAGATCTTATGCCTGCCTAGTAGCAGTACTGCTAGGCAGATCCTTAATGACGCTAAAAAGCTTCACTTAAGCGTCAGCGTAGATACAAGAACACGACCGGGCTTCGTTCAGTAGCAAAACTGCCAGTAATTCAACCACACGAAGAACAACTGCCCCCGTGAGCAACTCTGCGTGAGATGCCCGGAAGTACAGTGCTCAAAGTGCCTTAATCCCAGGAACGCTCCGCCCTTCGCCAACTGTGCAACAAGAAACCTTGAAGAAGGTCGCAGAGCCAACGCCCCCTACAATATCACATTCTCCACTTCTACAGGAAGTATCTTCAATAACCCACTCAAATGGTACATCCTCTCGATCTAACTCTCAAACAAACGTGAATCTACAAATACCGCATGTTATTCAAATTTTGCCTCCAATAAATATGCGATCCCCAGTCAGTACTCAAAGAAGTTATTCCCGAACTGAACAAACCCTCTTTTTCCACCACAGTCATCACTGGACCCTAACCTTCACTGCCTCTTACTGACTTGGGTGGCTCAGATATCCCAGTGTGTCTGAGAGGGATGACACAGGGTTCGAGTCCAAACGATTGTAGGATTTTCGATACTAGCTAGATGGCTGGGTCATGGTTCGGAGCAGATTTCAAGCGAACGGATTCTCTTATCGGTAGTTTTCCGTAAATTCTCCGATCAACGCCGGGCGAATGCCGAAGCAGTACCCTAACAAACGAGCCATGGAGTGCGCGCGACCTTTTCTTCCTCTGCCTTGTCCTATCCTCACCCCTTACGTACACGCATTTATACTTACATGCACTACATTATCGCACGTGTCGGGAGTTAGAGATTGACTAGGCTGAGGTGGTGTCCCGCTGGTGGGAGATACCGTGCGCGGAAAACCCCGTACGTCGAGATGTAAAATCACGACAGATCTCTACATCCAGAGGGAAAATATCACCCACACATCCCGAGATATAAACATGAACTCTGCTGGATTAATGACCTTAGCAGTTGAAGCGACCGGAAAGCTAATCAATCAATCCGTTGCCTCATAAGAACTCAATACTAATGAGCGTACAGAATATCATTGAACAACTCCTAGGCAAGTCGTAAACCAACCTTACCACCGAAGTTAAATAACTGCCAAGACAGCTGGAAACCCTAAACTTAAACAATTCGCAATATCAACCAATCGCAGCCAAAATCTCTCGCAACAACTCTACCGTTTTCGGAAGTCACCATTATCCATCATACACAAATAATTCCGTCTCGCCCCTTCAAACCCTAGTCTTCTACGCCCCCAACTTGATCAATTTCGTGCATTGTTTTGTAAAGTCACTGTAACTAGCCAACGTAAACCTCACATGTAAAGCTAAATGCTAATCAGTGAATATACTAAAAATATTTTTTACTGTCACCAGCACTTCGGTTAATGGGAACAGCTCGAGATCACAGTGCATTAGTATGCCAGTAGCGGTTTCTAGGTCGCAAATAAGACAAGGGGTCGAACTGTTGTGGCGAAAAGAGATAATCGAATTCAATAGTCCACGCAAATTGGTTCCTGCAATTCATACTCCAGCAATATAATCTAGATTAATCAAGGAGAGACAAGATTGACAACTTCAATTGAATAAATATCAAATTAGAAAGTTTTAATATTTATTGTAAAAATCATTAACGTCCTGGGACCGCTTCGAGCATAATAAATATTGCTGTTTTTGCGAAGTGAAAACCTAGCTTCTGACGTGCATTAAAATTCATAATGGTTTTACCCTTCAATGTTGTGTCCAAGTTCCCTTCTTTTAGAAGCAATTCTCTTTTTTACTGTATTCATGTATTTTTTTAGCACATGACTTTACATAAGACGTACAAATACATAAGGAAGATAATTTTAAAATTAACGCTAATGGCATAACATTTTCGGAAGCTCACTATTGCAGCTCACGATTAAGCAGGAAAATTTGAATCGAGTGCTCTAATACTCTATCTCAAGGACTCCCAACTCCCTTATGTATTGACTCGTTTTCAAAGAATGGGTTACTTCTTCGATCTCTCTTCAACATTTTACAAATATATTATATCCACCGTGCAACGTTCTCATAACACAAATGACTTCACGTAAATGACGTAAAGAAATCAATTATGTAAATAATGTGAACTACAGTGTTGGAAAAAATGGTTTATTAGAATTATGCTTGTTTGGACCATTACCATTTTTAATTTTTACTAATGTAATCACGGAGAGCCCATATCACTACTGTAAATGCCCCAAGTTTCGAAGACGTGATCCAGAAAGGCAAAACCAAGAAAAGATGATACCTTTAAGTAAGAACTTGGAAACGCGCAGTCGAGAGAAGCATGGAAGAAGTGTGGAAAGAACTTGTACGTACAACTATAGATCGGAAAAGTGTAGAGAGTAGAGAAGGACTAAATCAAATCGGTTAGAACGAACAAAGAGGTACAGAGTGATAAAAACATCGAGAACTAATATTGAGAAAAGAGACTGCTCAGTCCAAGTGAGTTTATAGCAAGTGTTAAGAAAGGGTTAGGAAATGTTAAAAGTGTTGAGTGAGTTAGGAGGTGTAAGGAATGAAAAGTTGTGATGTGTACAGTGTTAAGAAAGATTAGAAAAGAAAAAATAACAAAGTGACTAGCGAGTAATATGCACGAATAATATTACAATTCTACAATAATTGTAAGAATTAGTAATAATCACCCACACTGCATGCAGGTGGCCTTTGTCCTTAATGGAAATAAATCAGACTAAATGATAATAATAATAATAATAATAATAATAATAATAATAATAATGAGAAGAAGAGGAATAGTAATAATATTATCAAGTTGTTAAAAAACGATATCACGGATTCATGTTTGCACAAGTTTTCGATTTTTGTTAATTACAATAATGAGAAATTTCAAAAGAGAAGCGAATTTGTATTTGAGGGACGTTTTGAAGCTTTTTATAAAAAAAATAATCATAAACTTCATTAATATTTTTTTGTAATCAGAAGGATTTTCGCCGGTGCGGATTCATCTGTTGACCTCAAATCGATCCTCTGACCACCATAAGCCTCTTTAAAATTTCATCGATCCACAGGGGGATCGTTACCATCCACGATGGAAACCCCTTGTCTAGTTATTACTCAGCTCGGGGTTTTGCCGTCACGAAGCGTGTTATGTCCAACCGAAGGTCCTGAACGGGCACCAGTAAATGTCGTGTTCAGTGGTTTATTGCAGAGGTTTGCAGTTACGAACGGGACTTGCATTAAATCCTCGTTTGGTAAAGTCGGAGCAACATCAGCAAACTCAGGTATGAGTTTTAAGGGAGAGAATCATTCTCATAATTTGTTTCCATTTGAACTTTCCATTAATGACAGACGATGTCCATCACGAACATTCTATTCAATGAAGGGCTTGAGACGGAAACAAGATCAGCCACACCAGCCAGTGGAAAGCTGTTGCTGTTTGTAAACGTTAATATCTTGATTTTAGTGAAATCAATGGCTTTTTACTACAAATTTTTTGTTCATATTTGTGAAGGGTTTGGAGTAGCAAGAAGAGACACTCTACGGCCAAAATCCAGATATTAACTTTTACGAATAGCAGATGAAGGGGGAATCAGCATTTCAATGCTGATTCCATTTTTATACCCCAGAGTTTTTTGCCTAAGGGATGGGATGAAATTATGATTATGATGAATGATGAAATAGACACACACACACAACACAACCATGCCCGCGGCAGGATTCGAAACCTCGAACATCTGGTCTGAGACCGCACTACTGTCTTAGTGATCTCGGCAATCGGATCGGCAAATAAAGACTATTATTATTATTATTATTATTATTATTATTATTATTATTATTATTATTATTATTATCATCATCATCATCATCATCTCACTCTCCCGCTACCTTTTCGCAGGAGAGTGATTATCTTTAACCGAAGAGCTGTAGAGGTAGCCTCACCCTTTACGCTCAGGCAAACAAGCATTAAACACGTCTGCCCACTGGAGCCTGATTTATTCAACAAGAAGTACGTATCTCCTCTCGGTCTCACCATAAATATACAACAAGCGTACGGCACTAAATGTTCATTTCAAAAAAGAGGTATTATTTATCTGGTGTTTTGTTTTATTCCTGAATATCCTAAACAAGCAACACAGAAACGGAACTTACATTGTGTGTTTTAATATTAAGGATACAATGTCTCTCACAAGTTCTCCAGTAGCCCTAGCTCCAGAAATTTCAACTTGTTCAAGAACACCTAACTACTACAAGAACACGTAACTAACGATCATTATTAACTAAATAAAATGCCCTCAGGGAAATTAGACATCTGATAAGCAATATTGCAAAATACGTGCAAAATAGGCGTGATCTATTTGTAATGTTCTATTGACCTCGTTCCATAGTTTTAGACCTTTACGAGGTTTCAATGAGTACCTTCGTAGTTAACAACAATAATAGCAATAATAATAAAAACAATAAAGAAATATATATACAATTACTGTCCAGAAGCAAAAGTGCATCTCAATTTTGTTCTAAGGATCTCTCGGAAATTCGTCCAAAATCCCTATCTCTCAGGAGAAATTACGGTTTTGATAAGTTCATATAATGACAAATTAAAGAATAAATAACATGATTCTGGGACAGAACAGCTCTTCTTGCGTTGAGAGCCAAACACAGCTATGTCAGTGGTAGCAATTCCACGTTAGCGACAGCGATGCGATTTTTCTGGCTACAGTCGTCTTTACGTCATAGTTAGAAAATCTAAAACGCGCAACCCCGTGGAGCTACCACGTCATGCCTATACGGACGAGTGACTAAGCGGTCTGTAAAATCAGGTAAGTCTAAAAGAATTACAAAATATTTTATTTCTTGATAATATTGCCAGGCGCATTTCATTGTATTGATCACAGTGCAGTGTAGTGCAGCGTTATGATTTGAAGAGAATTGAAAGGAATGCGGAAGAAATTCATGACAGTTCAATAGTGCAGAGCAGTGAAGTGAAGTGAAGTGAAGTGAAGTGAAGTGAAGTAAGGTTTGCGCGGTGAAATTTTATTCTATTTAATTATAATTTTGAATTAACTGCTTTCTTGTTAGTTATTAATAATTGTTTCTTTAATTAACTAATGTATTGTTAGTCAATGTAAGTTTAATTTATGTAAAATAAAAGTAAAGATATTATGCCATCAAGCTGTGTTACTTATTTGCAGAATTAGTAATAAATTAAATCTAATCACATAAATCATTCGAGAACGATCTGGATAAATCACATCGGTTGTTCTCCAAGGAAACACATACTATTCATTAAATGTTTGAAGATATACTTATTAATTTAGTATATTCTATGGGAAATATCGATATCTGTCTTGTGTATGAAGCCTCTGCCTTCTTAAGTCATCCACCAATATAATAACAATAAATAGTGTATAAAGTATTTAAAATTGAGTCTACTAAGGATCACCAAGAAAGCATTTCAACAAGAGGAGTCGCTGTAAACAAAGCAGAGAAAGATCGCAATGCGTTGTGAATACTACGATGAGACCTTACAGTGACATTACAATTCATATGTGATTGTATTTGTCGGATTCCAAGAGCAAATAAAATTTTATCTCTTGATCTTTGGGTATTATTATATTTAGACGACAGAGGAGAAACAAATTCTTTGCACTGATTTTGTGTCACGCACAACCACTAAGCTGGAGGAGGGCAGAACGGGGAAGGCAGGATTTTGCACGTTCTGTGGCCCGTTGACCCATTAACGGCCGAATTAATTTTGCGCACATAGCGCTCACCCATTGTCGTCGCGTCCGTGCCCGCGCAGCCATTGTTGCAGCTATCTGGTAGCATCTGCTTACAAGTTTAATCTCCAAATTGTTGTTATGTTGCCAAATTATACCACTAGAGCGCTCCAAAGCACCAACCGCTGGTTATACGAGCAATTATTTTCTATAAGTAGCAAAACCGTTAGATCTTAGCTGCATATGCCCCGTCAAGTTAGGCGCTGGCCAACAAGCATTTGCATTACACCGGCCTCTCGATCGAATTTAACCATAAAGAGGGAGCTGATGAGCTCGGCTTCCCAAGATTTTAGCCGTCGCATGTCATTAATATGCTATAGCCAGGAGTATACAATGCTTTAGCAATTTAGGCACAAACAACATCTAGCATTCAGGAATTCGAAAAACGTGCTTATATGTTGCGTTGGCGATGGCTATTGAGGCAATAAAATACATATATTACTGGAAAAGGAGAAAATTTGGGTTGACCAGATAAATGTGTTCTCACTGAGGAGTCAGTTATAAGAGAAATATATGAATATGGTTTACAAAATGTACATCAGACGGACCTGCTCACACTGGGCAGCAACTGTTCAAAATGGATTATATAAATCAGCGTAAACAATATGGTCCAAGGAACAACATGCCACGTATTTAATTTTCTTGACAGACAAGAAATACCACGGTTGAAATGAACTGTCCACTTGGCAACAATGTCATGAACGTATTGCTGATAAATATTATATTATATTAGTTCCCAATTAATACACTTGCAATTGAATGACCCAGTTAAATGTTCGCAAAACTGACCTCCAATTATAGCTTGTAGCTTGGAAAACATTTATTTTTTTTAAAGTAATTATGCACTATCAATTTCTAAAGTAAATAAATTACTAGGCTATATTAATACACAAGAATTGTGACCTTTGCAATCGCGGGACCCTAAATGATAGGGTTTTGGAGTATATTCGCATGCGTCCCGTGAGCCATTATTTTGAGTCATTTCTGCCAAATCATATAAGGAGCGTGGTCAATGAATAAGGTTTAGAAATGATTCTCATATCACGAACGTTGTCTAACGTGTGTTTATATCGTGGTACTCCTTGCTACTTGGTCATTCCGCCAACCGAAGCATGTTTGTACGGAAACTATTTATGGAGCTGGAAATTCAGGAAGTTGCTCTTCAAAACTTTTATTATATATACGTAAATTATTTTTTGAATTAAAATTGAACTATTTGGAACTTAATTGAAAGCGTCATAAAAGTGATTCCCGGTTCCATTCATTTTGGGTGATCGAGGGTTGTCGATATCCTTCGACATGCATGGCCCCACTTTTAATTTCTGTATTCGAAAATTATTATTGGTAAAAACACATGCTTTTTGACATGACTTGTATCAATTCTTACCGCATTATTTTTATTGATGAAACCGGAACGACCTAAATCACTAGTGAATAGTATGCCTAACATCTAACGGCACTCACTGAAATGCCACTTCCGCGGCGTGATCAGCTGGCGCTGCACTCATCTTCGACGGGGTCTTCGGCGATGCTCAGCTGTTTCCGAGGCTTTCACTCTACGCGTCTGCCGAGGAGGCGCGCGCGTGGGCGGGGCTTACCTAGTGGCGAGCGGCGTGCATGATGTCGGGCGGCCCTCGCGGCGAAGGCTCCCCAGCGACTGTGGGGCTGGGCCGCGGGCGGCGCCGGCGGCGGCGGCAGAGGCGGTGAGGCGAGGGAGCCCCGGCGGTTACGGTGGCGGCGCTGCGGCGGCGGCGGCGGCAGAGGCGGTGCCGGGGGCGCGGAACCGTGACTGCACGCACCAGATGATGCCGGAGGCGGCGGCGGCGGCGATGAGGTGGTGGTGGTGGTGGTGGTGATGGTGGAGGTGGCCTGCGGCACACAAAACCGCGCTTGCTCGCTTCAGGGCCTTCTCCAGCCGCGAAACGGCCTTCCTCGCCGCTTCCCTCACCGCCCCCGCCTCCGCGGCTGTGCAGTCGCCTCCGCCACACGCGTCCTGACCCGCACACGTGCCACCGACGCCAAGGAGGAGAAGCAAGAGAAAGAGAGGGAGGGTAAGGAAGAGGACAGAAGAAGAAAAAAATAATAGAGGAGAGGTAGAGGAAGAATTAGTAGAGGGAGGATAAGGAGTAGGGGAGGAGAAGAAGAAGAAGGAGGGAAAGAAGAAGAAGGTATAGAAGAAGAAGGGGAAGAAGAACAAGAAGAAGAAGAAGGGGAAGAAGAAGAAGAAGGGGAAGAAGAAGAAGAAGGGGATGGAGGGGAAGAAGAAGAAGAAGAAGAAGAAGAAGAAGAAGAAGAAGAAGAAGAAGAAGAAGAAGAAGAAGAAAAAGGAAGAGGATATCTCAACTTATGTCCCTGCTAGAGTAGTCCCTCACTAATTCGAACTTCGGTAATCCGAAAGTCCACTTAATCCGAAACCGGAAACTTGGTGTATTTGTAAGAGGAAGGGAATGAGAATGGAATATGGAATAGATGGATTCATGGAATAGATGGTTTATAGTAGATTGTATTATAAATCATAATACTATATCTAAAATATGCGCCAAATAGTCAACAAAGTTGAGTTTGCAAAATAGACATTCATAAATAAAGAAAACTTATCTCATTCATCAACTCTGAGGTTTAATTTTCTAAGTTATGCGCGAAATTTACCTCGTTATGTTTAGAGTGTAAATTCATATTTTTGTTTTAATTAATTCTTCTCAAGTGTGATGTTGGATATCACAACCTACTTGTAAGATTAGTTATCTCCTCCATAAAATCGTTTGTTGATCAAGTTCTTGGTGAAATACGGAGCAACAAACTGTTCCGAATTATTTTATGCGCCTCTTCGGTGATAAGTTCTTATCGTTCTAAAGTTCGTTCGTGAGAATCGTTCGTGAGAATTTTTAGAAGTCTGCCATATGTGCTAACAACTGTGTGACATCCTTGTGTAAGATATGCAAATACTAAATAATTTGTTCCTGTAAGAAGTACCAGATGAGTTCAAATAAGGAAACAGTAAATTTCGCTAGTGGTCGCATACGTCTTACTTCTAATGATTGATAATCCATTGATATGCCTGCACAATAACGTTTTTCTATCAAGTGTACTCATGTTGAATTCATTAAATTATTTAAGCTTAAAGTTTTTATTTTGTTTGCCCTTCTGTAATTCATTTTAATGGGACTGAAAGATAATTAAACATTAAATTATTTGCAGGAATATACACTATATGTACATGTCATTATGTATTGTTTCTTACGAATGTTTATTATTAAGGAAACTAAACAAAATAGCTCTTACTTTTGACTTCGTTGCTACGACAATATTTACGTTCCTATTATTATTCCAGACATAATGTGAATACGTGTTATTGCACACTTTTTGAAACTTTATCTGACTTTTTACCGTCTGCTCAAATTTAAGTCTTTAGAACAGAAAGATTCTTGGTTTTTGTTAGAAGGTACTTTAGCATTGCTTTCTAATACAACTATACACGTTTGGAGGTATTCCACTGAGAAATTATTTCAAATAGATATCCTCGGCGAAAGCTGGTCATTAACGTCTTTTTCTCGTTGAAGCTACTCTCTGAATGAATTCTCTTGGGTCAAGTGAATGTTGTTCTGGGTCAGAGACGATAAATGATTTCATAGAAACCTCCTTTACAAGATGTTTCTTGGCCACAAGATGTCCCTCCCCCCCCTCTCTCGCCAACTATCTTCATCTCATCCTCCGTCCCTATGACCAGCGCAATGGAACCATAGATTGGGTTACCGAATTTTAACACATTGAAACTTAATTTTACGAGTATGTTTTGTGGTAACACGTTGATGCAAACTTAACCAAGTTGACAGCAACATTAGTGGACAGCAACATTAGATAAATTATCGTATTTGCATAGAGTTGTAAGTAAGTAAGTAAATTGTAGATAGGTATTTTGCTCCAACCTAAATTGTCTTAGCATAATCAGTGATTAAGGTAGTTATTAGTAACGTGTAATTTCAATTAAGTTGAAAGAAATCAACGTTGTAAAACTAAGTCTCATTTTATTTAAGACTAGCGGACCCGACAGACTTCGTCCTGTCAAAAAGCATTTGCCTATTAATGAATTCTTCTCTCTACATATATTATATCTCTATATAATAATTCTCGTGCTGAACAGACTTCACCCTGTGATAGCCGGTTTGTTAATAAAAATAATTAAATAAGAACAATCATATATATAGTACTTAGAATATCTATATATATAATATAGTATATATACATATATATAAGCATTTAAAAGTAAGTAATCGCTTGATTGTTAATTCATCATGAATCATTTAATTTATTAACAAGAATCAAAAAAAAAAGTTTTCAAAAATTTTATTGTGCTTTGCCTTTAGTGATATACGATGTTTTTGCTCTCATTACTGGCACAAGAAAAACAGATCTGTATGGTTTTTCCAACACTGGGAACAGGGCAACATACAATCTGGACCATGTGAAATTACATGTGTTTCCATGATTAACTACCACAAAACACTTAATGATTGCCCCCTGGAGCTATTTTCATGTCATAGCAAAACAAGCCGGATACTGGAAACTGTAGTCGTTTTAAAGTCAAACGCACTATCCCTGAATCATGATCGTCGTATGAGGGACGTTTTCCTTCTATACCTCCTTTCGTTATAGTTGCTTCTATCCTGTCTTAGTAATTTTTATGCGTTAACCGCTTCCGTTGCAAGAACCTGTCGTTGGCTGATATTTCGCAACCATCTTATAACTACCATCCAACCATTTAATTGAAATTTTGCGAAAAGTAGTCAGCAATCCTGGCAAAATCCAGCGAAGGTTCTAAAAATTCATGGTGCGATAGATTTCACTAAACATCGTCTTGGTTAGGAGCCAAATCAACTGATTATATTATCCCTCGATTCGTCCTCGTAAATTTGGTTTCTTGAATTTTTAAATTTAATTCATTTACATCTTATGTTTTTGGCAGCCAATATAGCTCCGTTCGGCTCAACCAATCATGGTTTCTTAACTTTTAGAAAACATCTGGAAACACTTCCTCTGAATAAGTTTCATCTTTTGATCGAGTCTCTACTGGCGCATTTAACTTTTCCTCAAATTTAGCAGTTAACAGGTCTATTAGGAAATTTGCCGACAATAGCATATGTTTAGAAATATCTTCCAGATTGAGTCCATTATTGCAAATCGAACGCATATCTTGCTTAAATGAAGTACTTTAACATGTTCACAAATTGGAGACTACTAACATTGCATTGAGTTCATCAGCTTGGTGTTGATCGTGAATTCAACTGCGCAATGTTGACGAAAATCTACCAGCAATGAAAACCATTCACCCACGCAAATTGCTTATGAATTCTCCGTGAATATAAGCGTCTTTAAGCCGTCCAAGATTTTTATGTGCAGGGTGCCCATTCACTACCAAACAATTAATTACATCGTGCTCAAAGACCTTTTATGCCATATTGCAGAGTTCTTCGGAAATAAAATTGCGAGTGCGGAGTATTCATTGCTTTGCCATTTTCAATGCAATTCTTAATTCTGAATACGACCACCTTCAAGCAAAGTGTGCTTGCGATTCCGACGAAGCGAGGCAAGTTGCAAATTTCATTTTGTTGCAGCCGAATCTGTTGCTAACTGCATTAGATGAAAGCAACAAAAGTTTTCCATGTACACCAGTCACAGAATCCACCGTTTCATCACTTTGTTTCTTTCATTCAAGATATCACAGAATAATTACTTCCTGATGTCATTCGACAGTGCAGATTTGTTTGAATTAATTGCTTGATCAACAGTTGTTGACGGATACATCACGTTATTTCCTCGATTCAACTCTTGTAAAAGGGCCCCATTTCAGGGGCATTTTGGTGATGATATGGCGACGGCCAGACTAATTGAATTAATAGATTTCTTCTGACATCATCAAGCACATTCCTCATGAAATCACATGCTTCGTTGTAAAGTTTCTTGGTACTAAGTGATGATATGATCTTAATGATCTAAAAATTGAGATTAGTAGACACTTTTAACATGCGGTGACAGACATAAAAAATATATTAAACTGCCTCTATACATAAATACCTTAAAGTTGGGCATAAAAATTTTCCACCGCAACTACATTTGATGACCCAAATGAATCATTTAAGCAAATTGTTAATATTGTGGATATATTCAAAAGAGATATCTGTTGCTGATTCCTGAAACCATATTGAATACCAATGGCTCTGCGGTGGTTTCAATCGGGTATACAAAATTCACTGTTACCATTTGCGCAACACACACATCCATAGTTCGTTTTATATTTCAATCCTTACAATAGAGCCAAACGAGATCATAGAACCAATTAACAACACATGTATACTGTAGCAATTGACACATGCTAAATGAAAGCAGCTCGATTCAAACTTAGCGCTGATTATTAGTTGAATGTTTAGCGCTCGGCGGCATCACGCTTTTCATGATATTCGAATTTCTTTCACGTCATGTTCGCGTCGTTCACTTTCCTTGTGCAGACCATGATTAGCATTGGTAATTAGGCTTGATTGTTTAGCATTTCGGTTCTTCTACCTAATATTGTTTCGTCTAAAGAGAGCAATTTCTTATTTAGATTATTTTGTTACAAGTTTCGGAACGCGACATTTAACTCTTCACCGATGCTATCTGTGCTCCAACGCACACACGCACTGTCATGTTATAGAATATGTCAGTTGATTTAACTTCCTGGTATAATGGTACATAAAGTGAAAGATTGACTCTTTGACGCTTCAAGAACATTACCTACATTGTTTAAACAACAATGGTGCTATATATACAATAGCTATAGAAAGCTCACAATACTCTAGAGTATTAGTTAGAAACTGTTTGGTTATAGGGAAAACGAAAAGGGCAGTTTTACGGTTTTCGGCCAATTATTTCGAATTTCTCGTACCGTAAAAACCCATTTGCTTGATCACTTCAATACGAACATTTAACAAAAAGAATTGGCAAATTGTCCAATGAGCAGTCTGTTGAGATTATGCGCCTACCAACCACATTCTTGCGATTCATTTTTATCAAGACTTCTCAACATTGTCTATTTGTATACTACAAATATTCAGCCTTGATACAAATGTCGATACAAAATACGAAACATTCGTAATCTGTTAATGAACGATATTCGGAATAGCATTCTCCGGGAGGATCTATTCTTGAAACTGTTGCCGACGATGCGAGTCTCGATATCGCCTAAATGCACGTTTCTTGTCCTGATTATGCTTAGAAAGAAGAGATCAGCGCGATGGCGGATAACTCGAGCAATACGAGACAATTTCATGTTTCTGCCTCTTGTTCTTCTAATGAGAAGGACAGAAAGGGAACAGATTCTGATCGTAAAAGTACGCGAAAAAGCTTTTAAATTTAAGTTTGAATACAGACTCTATATTATATTGTAAAAAATTTAATGTATTGGAAATTGAAAAAAAAAAACGACATCTATTTTTCAAAAAACCGTAGAACGGAGATGAAGCTCAAAAAATCCCGATCTCCCTCTAAAACCAACCGAGAGGTCTGGAACAACCCTAGCAAATTGACTACTTCTGACGCTCTACGAACATAACAACATCGAGTGCTTTGGCTACTAAAACAATGATGCTTCCCCCCCCGCTTAATACAACAGCTACTAAAGCTCACATTGCACTCTCACGTTTTAGTAGGAAAACCGTTTGTATGAGAAAAAGAAAAACGCTGTTTTAAGTTTTTTCCGGCAATTATTCCGAAAAAAACCATCCTTTAACTTCACACGAACAATTTTAAAAAAAGAATGCCCAAATTGGTCCAGGCGTTGTTGAGTTATGCGCTTACCAACACATTTTGCGATTCATTTGTATATTATAGATGAAGTAGTAGTTCATTCATGTTTGTGAAACGTCCATCCAGAGCAGTTATGACATCACTACAATACATCCAGATTTCTAGAACCTTTAGAAGCATGTCAAAGCTCAAACACGTTACACATTTGTTTGACTATCCAATAATTAGAAAGAACTGTGAATGTGTGAAAACAAGGGAATGATATTACAATGAAGATCCTTTTCCACTGCACGAAATTATTTCCAAGCATTCTGTTGACATGAAGGACATGTATGGTAGCGCAGTATGCTGTCAGGAATGGTGTCAGTAAATGAACTCTTGAAATAGGCAATACTTTCATTTCATACTCATCGGGCTGAATGCAGTGTCTTGTTCCCCAAATTTTGTCCTCACTTCACTCCATATCTTTGGCCTTCTGAGTGTGCTAGGCGGCCCCAGAGATTCTTAGTTGCACAATAAGGCAGCCTCCGACTGACAGGCGATCGAGCGAGAGTTGACCCCATTGCCAGGGTGCAATTGAAGTTATTATTCTTCCATCATTCTCCACTACAGCCAATCAAGTTCTGACTCATTCTTCATGCTGCTCTGAAAGCTATCTTTCAATCATAATTTAAACAGAAATCTGTCGAACGTTTTGTCCAATCCCTCTTCCCCCTGGACAGAGTGACTAAACCATTCCAACTGCGTATTGTATAATCTGTATTTTGCAATACCTCTGTCAAATAGTAATGCATACTGAACATATTAAGGATTTTGTTGAATGAATCAGTATTCTGTACATTTTCTTATTTTTTCCTATTACTCCTCAAACTGTAATGAGCACTAAACACTCAGAAAAATATAGAATGGGTGTAAATGTATCTGCGAATAGAACCAATGCGTCAATTACTTTTATGCTCTTTCTGCAGAAACAAGACAGAGAAGCTTGTTTTAGAGTAGTCACTAACACGACCATTCGTCTTAACCGGGCATGACGAACGAACTCATGAGGTTTTCTTCGTGTTTGTGGCTCGACGAGCTTGCACATCATCTTGCTTTACAAACGCCTTAGAAGACGGTTTATGATAAATCGTCTCCGCACTATAGCTTGTATAATGGTGAACGAGTTATAACGTCAGTCAGTCGCTCTATTGGGCAGAATGAAACGATTTGCTCTGTCACTATTGTATTGGACGTGACGAGGAAGTACGTTTTATTACCGAATTAATTTGACGCTCTGAAGCTACTTTTAGTCTGGGAAATTTCCCGCTTAAAAGGATAATGGATTAAAAGTGAAATGTTCGTCAAGTCATTTTCTTCATAGGAGGTTATTCGTGGATACTCAAAGTAAGGTGTACGGGCATCCATGTGTAAGAGATCCGGCATTAACCCTGCACTAGATACGAGCGGAATTCTCTTCTGCATATTCATATCTCGTAAACATAGTTTTCAAATAAGCAGAGAATCTTCTGCGTCTTTGTAGCTGCATTTTTCACCTTCAGTACTCTTCCAGCCATTACAGCACTTGATTACTGTGAAGAAAGATTTAAAGCGATATTCAGATCTCTTTTAAATGATACATGTTTCCAGTTTTCCAATTAGTACGTTTTTATGGTATTGAAAGACTACTGTACTTCTTTTAGCGTATTATTTTACTTTATTTCCAACCATAATGATTTCATGACGTATTACATGTATGAGATCACAATTGACTAGCGAAAGGGTCTCGACAGACTTGTTGATTTATTGCAAAGTTTCCATAATGTCTATTGTTACCAGATGATTACTTTTCATTTAATTTTATGTTAGTGTTTGTACAGCAGTAATTTTTAATAATGAGAGACTATCTTAATGTTTTGAATAATATATCAGTCTAAGGTGGGCATGATTTATCATATGAGGAGGCTATCTTGAATTAATTTTAATGTTTTTTGCGGTGTGTCCTAACATGGATATTTTTTTCACAAACCGTTATATTTGTCTTCATAATTTTTTTAACATCCTACTAATGTGATTGAAGAGTTAATTTTCATGGGACGTAACTCTATTTACATTTGTATTCTAGTTTAGCGAGTCAATGAAATGAACCAGGAGTCTGAAATTTGAGTACTTTCCCTGCCTCAAACATGGCATTTCTTGAAGATGCGTCACTTTGGAAATAAGCCCTTGAATTACTCTAAAGTGGGATTGATTTGTTAGTAATGTTGAGTTATTTTCTAGACTGGCTGGTCAGTTTTTATTTTAAAGTCAAATGATTTGTTGAAAAATGTAAGTCAATTCCTTTTCTTAACATAGATTTATTGTAAACATTCGATTTTTTATAACCACAGAGAAATTTAGTTTGAAAATTGTCAAACAGTAAACCCACTTTACGGTATTAAAGTTTACTACTTGCCGTTCATTTCGGCTATGTTTGTTTGAAATGTACCAAGAGGTTTTTATGACACATTATTTTGCACTGGTTTTGTTTTTGTTAATGCCGCTTTTTGCATTACAGTGGAGTCTCGGTTATCTTAACTTCAGTAATGCCAAAGTTTGCTTAATCCCAAACTAAAATCAGCGAATTTTTCGGTTAAGGGAGAAATAAGAATGTTTTTTACTTACAAACTATTGTACAGCCGTATATACTTCATAAAATTCCAAGAAAATACAAGCTCTAATACAATACTTTATTATAAATTTATTTGAAATATTTAGTTTCTTTTTTTGACGAAGTACCTGTCCAAGAAAGCCGAATTGCTCCAATACTTCAATACCACGACGTCCGTTTGTTCAGAGTGATTGTTGTTTCTAACTCTAACCGCAACAAAAACATTTTCCA
This sequence comes from Gryllus bimaculatus, assembly GCA_017312745.1. Lineage (NCBI taxonomy): Eukaryota > Metazoa > Arthropoda > Insecta > Orthoptera > Gryllidae > Gryllus > Gryllus bimaculatus. The sequence goes on from BOPP01000118.1 coordinate 2,606,421, forward strand.
AGTTATTATGACGTGTCCAGTTAAGAGTTGTACGCAATACGAATTGATTAATATATTGAGGAGTAAAATAAAATATTTCCACATAACCCGAAACGTTATTTTATCCGAGATGACCCTGTCCCAATTATGTGGGATAAGCAGGACTGTATTGCATTACGCCACCGCGCCCGCGAACCCGTCCCGGGCGGGCGGCTGGGGCGACGGATAGGAAGCGCATGGAGATGCAAACCGCCCCAGACGCGTCCCGTAACGTTGACCAAGGCGACGCTAATCCGCTCGTCGGATGGCGCTGCTTGCGCAAATGCACTCTTGGCCGGCCGCCGACACCGTTAGAGCGCGGAGGCTGCGGCTGGAGATGGAAGACGGGCAGCCGAACGCCAGACCTTCC
>BOPP01000118.1:2631762-2681762 GCA_017312745.1 Gryllus bimaculatus
GTGCTCATTGTTTTGCGATATTGGGTGAGCAGGTGGGCGTGGCGGCATCTGCTTCGGCGGACGGCGTTCTCCCCGTATGTCACGTGACCTCAGCACTCGTGATGTAATTTGCAGCGCAAATTGATTGACTGATTTATTGATTCATTGATTGAGTGTTTTCGGGCGCGTCAACTGCCTCTGTCATTATTCTCGTACGTGTTGTGAATGGTACAACTCCAGAGGTGGCGGCGTTTCTCTCCCTCTGAGACTTAAGATCCGACGCCGAACTGCACGTTAGCTTCTCCTCCAGGTGTCCCCTCCAAATGGGGAGTATACGTGTGGGAGATTTTCCCGGCTAGTATGTGCTCCAGCAGAGCACTCCGCCAGCTGGGAGAAACTCCTGAATCGTCATCCGACACGTGTGGCAGTCTAGTGCACTGCATGACTAGGTCTGTATCTGTAATTATGTGTGTGTGTGCATGTGTAAGAGGTGAGGAAGAAGTATTGATAAGGAAGGAATGATTTAGCGCGGTCCGTGTCTTGTTCGTGAAGCTACAACTTCACAATTCGCCTGATATTAATCGAAGAAACGTCAGAAGACTACAGATCAGAGCAGCTGGTCGCTAGAATTATCCTCTAGACAACGACTGAATTTGAGCTACAGTCGAAAATCCTGTCATCTTCCGGACTCGAACCTATGACTACCACTCAGTGACACTGCAGTGGCATCAGTTGATGCCATGAGCCACCTGTCCCGATCTCTAGCACTCTGAGGGCCCAGCGATGGAATGAACCCTAGTCAACCACGTAGATTAGATGTAGAAACTCCAACTACCTCAAACACAAGAATGTTAGGTCCAGGCACGGAATTGGGTCCCGGAGGGTGTTGCCAGAAAACGCCGTGTCGTTGCGAGTGTGCGTAAAGTAGCAGCGATGACTGGACGCTTCGATGTTGATGACGCACGCCGCCCCGGGCAAGGAGTGCGTGGCCACGCGAGGAGATGCGCAGGCGATGGGGGCGTGGCCGGCGCCGCGTCGGGGGATAAAGTGGCGCGCGTGTTCCGCGGCGCGTGCGCTGCTCGCGTGTGCCCTTCCGCCTTCCGGCCGCGTGAGAGCGCGTGAGCAGCGCGGCTGCGCACCCGCCCGGCGCCGCCCACCCGGCGCACACCGGCACGGCCCGCCACGCGCACTGGGGGAACCGACGTTCTCACTGGCCAGAGCGATCGTCTTCTTATACTACGTCTTCCATTCGACGACGTCTATTTCACGTCTTCTATTCCACGCCTTCTATTCCACGCCTTCTATTCCACGCCCTCTATTCCACGCCTTCTATTCCACGCCTTCTATTCCACGCCTTCTATTCCACGCCTTCTATTCCACGCCTTCTATACCACGTCTTCTCTTCCACGTCTTCTATTCCACGTTTCCACGTCTTTTATTCTACGTTTTCTATTCCACGTCATCTATTCCACGTCTTCTATTCCACGTCTTCTATTTCACGAATTCTATTCCACGCCTTCTATACCACGTCTTCTATTCTACGTCTATTCTACGTCTTCTATTCTTCGTCTTCTTATTCTGAAACATGAGAAAGAAATGAACCAAAATGGTGATATTATCTTTAAATTTGTAGAAAATCTATCAAATTTGCAATAAATCCTGCAAAAGTTTGTAAATTTCTTACTTCCGACGTTTCAAATTCGTATATCCTGCTCTTCTTTACGTAAAAATAAGTTTCACGAGCCGGCGCAAATAATATAAAATTTGTTTTATTATATTACATACGGAATACAAATAATACGAGAAAATATTATAATGAGATAATATTTGTAGTTGCAGCACCAGTAGTTTTTTTCAATTGGCATTAAACGGAAACGTACAATTTTGGACTTGTACAGTTATGCATCAAACTCACTGTGTGCATGAGCGGGTGACGGGGGCGCCTTGGCAGAGCTTGGAAGTCTGATGAGGAAGCTTCTCGGAAGAGAGGAAAGTTGTCCCTGGAGCCGGCGAGTGTGGCGTCGGAACGCGTGTGAATGTTCGGAGCCCCGTGCAATTACACACCGTGCTATACATAAGGAAGTGATACACATTTGGATGATATTAAATATCTGAATTTACTTGAAAAAAAAGTCCTTAAATCAAAACATCATTTTTTAACATTAAGGGGTTGTTGACCCCGACTGGTCGCGTGCGCTAGGTGCAATATACTCGCCCGACATCAATAAAAGGGGCTTTCACGTTTGTCTAATGCTGCGGGGTGCCATTTGGACACCCCTGAAATAGATTTTTTTACTGAAATATGCTTCAAATCGTGCTGTGCAAATTAATTTGTAGTAACTAGTATTGTATTTATTCATTTTTTATTCCTCACATGCTACGTAGATACGAAAAAGATAAAATATTGAAACGAAAACTGGCGTTTTTTCAACCGACAATCTCGTAACGTTGGGTCCTGATATCAAACAAAGTGAATAAATATATTCTAAACACAGGAAATTACTTCCTCTAATACGTTTTATAGTCACAACCCACGTTTTTGGATCTTTGGTACCTAAAATTTGGTTTACGGCAAATCCATCACAAACCCGTTCAGACAAAAGTAAACCGTTCAATTTTCGTCGTAATTGACATTCCTGATCGATCTGGCCGAACTTGAACATAACACGAACACTACATAAACGTACTCTCTGTCAATTTCTTGATGACGTTAGGTACATAACAAAACACACGATGTTTTTGATGTCACACTGCTGGACATCATATCCAGTCATGGTCATGTGATTACAAGAATGTGCATACCATAATGGCCGAGTTGCTCAATTATCTACAAGTAATAGTACACTCTTGGTAAATTTTTAGTAATCACACATAAATCCAATGACTGGCGCCGTATGCCAACGACACATGATTCATAATGAACCAGCTGGCACTGCTTCAATGTACGCAATTTCGAAAGACAAAGTTCCCTTAAATTCAACTGCAGCAAAAGTGTTGGGTACCAATCAAATACTTTGTCGTGACCGCCCCTACATCACCTATCGAATACCAAAAACCGCATTTCGATACTTTAAACCACACACATATTTGCGGTGAATTTGTGTTATTGAGTCATACCTTATGCGAGTATATCCGATTGCGTTGAGTCGTTTGGCAGAAGTTGACAACGGACGTCCGAAACATTTATGTTTCTCTACATATTGCCATTCCACATCGCAAAAGTCGAATATACGGTCATGCAATTTCGGTTACGCCACTTTTACGGTCCTAAACAGATCTCCTGTTCTCTCAGTCAACGAATGAATAAATATGAACAAATAGATAAACGTAACAATTTGTTGGGTCAAATGGAACAAGTATGGAATTCAAAATTGGGTGGCAGTGCCTAGAGCCTTTTTTGTGCCAATTAAGTGATTCCAATGAAGCCCATATCGGGAAAAACAAAAGGACACGTGATCAAGAGTCCGGGCGTTAACTTTGTGCGTAACAATAACTTTGTGCCAAACAACGGGAGGTGTCTTTGTGTTGCGTTGGAAGAGCACTTCCGTAGATGCATCCAATTTCACCCTGAGGGTGGGATGGGGGATGGGAGCTCTGGTGCTGACTGCGTGCCTCGTAATTTGGCGAAGAGTCCTGTATGGCGCGTAACGAAACAGTATACGCACGGAAATGTTACTCATTCTGTTATGGATGACTCATTCTGTTATGTGATCCAGGGAATGAACTCTGTATATCAAAAGGATATACTGCAAGTCCAAACGTGAATGGGAAATTGTATATTAATAGCTGACATAACTACTTTATTTGCTATTGTTTACGGTTCTTTGGGAAAATGAGTTCGAGGGTCAAATGAGAAGTGTTGTAAATAATAGTTGTGCGGGCTACGTATTAGGATTTTTACATTTATAGTTATCACAGAATCAACATTCTTACATTTACGTGCCGCAAATAAGCCCAATCCTGGGTTCGAACATGAATTTTGTTCATAAACTCAGGTGCGAAAATGTTAGTGTCATATATTTGATGAACCAATAAATTATATAAACATAAAATAATGTTAAATATAATAAAATAAAAATCAAATATAAAAATAATATAAGGGCAATAATTGTTGTTAGAACATAAGGAAACTATTCGAAAATTGAATCTGTGGCTCCTATTTTAGCGGCGATAAAATAGTACTAGATAAATGCCTTGATGAAATCCCCTACATGATATCCAGCCTTTTCCATGCTGTGACGTACGCAAATTTTCATTGAAAAAGAAACTTTTTAGGAGACACTGATGAAGGTTTACTCTTGAAAAAATTATTAATTTCTTAGTCCAGTGTTGTGTCAAAACATAATTGAATAATTCTTAGTACAATAAAGTCGGGAGTATCGATAGTGATTCATGATAATGAGATTCTATTTTGCATAAAAAAACAAGAAATTTCAATATCAATATTTTAAACAAAAAATCTAAAACATTGCAGAAATAGATTTAAGTATGATGATATAAAAATCCTAAACTTAAATGTGAGCAGAAATTTGTTGTAAAAGAAAATGAATTAAAGATTTTTTTAATGTAAATCAGGAAGAAATGTTTTAATTACACAATTTTTTTGTGATTTTCTTTGATATGTTATGACGAAGGTAAATAAATATAAAAGCCATAGATGACGAATAATAAAAAAATGTATGTGCAATTTGTATATTTTCAAACATTTTTCATATTTACGTACGAAGATTCGATCATAAGTCAGTGTCAATATTTTGTTGTGAGAATACGAATTCGGGAGGAAATGTGTAATACAGTAGAGTCTCCATAATATGAGACTCGATTGTTCGAGTTTCCCATAAATCGGAGTTAAATCCGACTTAACAAAAAAATAATTAAAATAAGTTGCGTCAGTCTGAGGAGTTTCCCTTTCCATAAATCATGTCCTTTTTTAAAATGTATATTTATTAATTAACGAATATACATAGTTCATATATAGTATATACTACATCATATGTATTTCCTGACTTAATATTTACCTTCAATGCTAATCATACAATTATATCTAACTACACATGAATAGGAAACTCAACAGCAAATGTGGCAATAATTCAGTTCTGAAAATGCGAATGCTGAGATATGATTCTAATGGGTATTTATTCTAACGGCTTTTTACTCTAGTTGGGAGCTTGTCGGTCGGTTTTTTTTTTTTTTTAGAATACATTGTTAAATAGGAGCGCAATATGGTGAAGTATTGGGGTAAATTAAATTCTGACGGCAGGTTTTTCCCTGAGCCGTACCTTATGGTCCCCGTTCCGCGGCTTTGATGCGATGGAGAGACCATTTGGGGTGAATACCAGAATTCGAAAGATTAGAACGCGAAAGGATGTAGGTATTGTAATGGCTTAAAGGCCTTCAGCCTAGCCACATAGCATCAAGTAAGCTAATTTGTTTGTAATAATTACCTATTAAATAAAATAATTTTAAAAAATTAAATTCTTTGCGCGAAAATGAAAACAGGATTGATCCAGAATGTATCAATTTTTCTGGAAAGAGTGCGCCAGTTGTATACCAACTTTCAAATCTTGGAAACGACTTAATAACAATACAGTTGGAATCGGTAGTGTATTTATCTATAGACAATGAAACAAAATTTAATTGTATTACTCACATTTTTTGTATGAAAATATTTGTAAAATTAATGATTTATATTAAAAACATAAAATGAAAACAGTACGAGAAAGTTGAATAAACCCTGCAAGTTAGAATCTTTTCCTCTAATCATTCCATTTCTGTTCATGGTGATCACCTCCTGCGTGATACTTCTTGTAGGTGTGTCCAGCAGTAATCCGCAGAAGGTTTGATGAACATCTGTCATATAGTATTTGCGTGGCAGAGATAACTTGGAGAAATCGCCCATGTCCGTCACTCACATCTACAAGATTAGATGGGAAGAAATCAAAGTGGGAAAGGAGGAAATGTAATTTGACCCCCACATCCTTGTATCAGTCCAGCATATATTTTGTCAGTTCCCTGTGATTCTCAGACATTACGTTTCCCAAGACATTGTCGCATTCATTTTACAATGCGAGCCACACTGTCTTCTCAGTATGTGTCAGCAACTGGTCAAAGTTAATATTGTACCATTAAGTATGTATACATTTTCAATGACATTAACAAACATTACACTTGGAAAAGTTACTTTTGTCAGGTACTTTTCAGGACTAATTGTAATCCGTTAAGCAGAGAAAAATATTTACTCTAATGATTTTGCCACCTCTGTAACCCAGACTAAAACAGACTATACAGGTCAGATACAAATGTTCATTCGCTATGAAGTTAAGTATTCCTCACGTTCTCTGAACGGGCAGGTCAAATCTCGGATCGCACCACAGAAAGTTCGATGCTCCACACAACGTCTTTTGCCATCACCAATAAAAAGAATACTTTTTCAACTTCTAGAACACTGATCTCGTTTCGTCACGAATTGCTTTTGACCGAATGCACGCATAACATGCAACGTATAACACAGATAACGATGTAGGTAATTTTATGTAATCGTTCGCTGCAAGATGTTAACTAATTGAGGGGGCTATAAAAGTGCTAATTTAGAGCGCCCGCCGCACCGGCTTACAGTCCAGGCGTGATATCAGCACATAAAGTAGCGCGATTTCATCAGGGTGAGGCTACCAACCGTTCGGCTTTTCCTGGATATGTCCTGTTTTTCAGTCATTTTATTAGTGTTCGTCAGCCATGTCAAATTTGTCTCAAATTTTTGACATTCGAAATTCTTCGTTCATGTATTGCATCTGTTCTTTTTATGTATGTAATAATACTCTAGTGTCATATAGCAACCTCAATGTAGGCATTTTGTTTCTTCATTTTAAGACCGACATGTCTCTCATAAAACCTGATTTGAACCTAGCACCATAAAATATGTATTCGTCGTTTGTTGAGCAAAACTGTAAACAATTTTATCTTTCAAAAGAGCTAAAAATGACCAATTATTTTAAAGCTATTTAATTTGTATCTATATTTTGTCAGATATAATTTCTTGCCAGAAGGTTTCAATGACAGACTAAATTGTCAAGTCATTTTTTAGAAAGTCATTCTTCATTCACATGGATCAGTAGCGTAGCGAAATGAATGCGGGCCCGCCCGCAAAACGTTTATCCAGGCTTCATTTTTAAAAGTGTATAGCAAACACTGGTAGTGTTATTATCTGCAATAAAAGAATACCTTTTAAAAATTCATATTTATTACGCTATAATTACCACATGAGAAATCAAAGTTACTAGCAGCTTATTGTTTTATTAATAAAAAAAGTACTTACGTTCAAAGCTAGTGAAGATAGATGGCATGTCTTGCAACAACTATCAAATTATATTTTGTGCGTTGTGTTTTGTTTTCAACAATGGTTAAGTGCTTATAACATATAATGAAAAAATATTCCTTTATTATTTAATTTTATGACATTTAGACTGTTATAAAACCTAAAATAATTGCTTACCTTTATTGATTTAGAAACACACCTGCTACCCAAGTGGAATGAAAATCATTCTTCTAGAAGATGCCGGTTTTAATATTTTATTGTATCAACTATCACAAGGTATCAGAGAAAGTAGTAATTAATATTTCTTACAATCGCAAAACCTAGGCCTTCTGCTACCTGGATTTCCCTTCATTGCGAGCCTTGCCACTGGCGTACTGGCGTACTGGTGTACTGGTGTACTGGCGTACTGGCGTACTGGCGTACTGGCGTACTGGCGTACTGGCGTACTGGCGTACTGGCGTACTAGCGTGCTAGCGCACTAGCGTACTAGCGTCCTAGCGCACTACCTTACTAGCTCTCGAGCGTCCTAGCTCACTAGCGTACTAGCGCACTAGCGTCCTAGCGCACTAGCTTACTAGCTCTCTAGCGTACTAGCTCACTAGCGTACTAGCGCACTAGCGTACTAGCGTACTAGCGCACTAGCGTCCTAGCGCTCTAGCGTACTAGCTCACTACCGTACTAGCGCACTAGCGTACTAGCGCACTAGTGTACTAGCGCACTAGCGTACTAGCGCACTAGCGTACTAGCGCTCTAGCGTACTAGCTCACTACCGTACTAGCGCACTAGCGTACTAGCGCACTAGCTTACTAGCTCTCTAGCGTACTAAGTCACTAGCGTACTAGCGCACTAGCGTACATTACGCCACTGACGTGGATGTGCTACCCGTAAAAATTGCCAGTTGGCCCGCCGGACGCGGGCGGGCACGTGGCGCGGCGCACTCCAGTAAGGCGCGCAGTTCCGGTGGTGGGCCTCTGCGCGGGCGGCGGCGCTGGTTCCGGTGGCTGGTGGCCTTCTTCGCAGCACGCGCCCCGCACGCACATGGCACGCTCGCTGCGCGGCACGTGCTGGGCGCGCCCACGCCTCCTGGAATGTAGGCTCCTCGGCGACGTACTTCGCTCCGGATTGCGCACGGCGCAGGTGACTCGAGGAGTCAACGCCTGTCAAGTATTCCTCACGGTCTCTGAACGGGCGGGCCGAGTCTCGGATCGCACCACAGAAAGTGCAATGCTGCACAGAGTGACTTTTGACATCGCCAATAAAAAGAGTAACCACGGAGTAACCGGGAGGCCCTACAGTGGCAGGATTTTCGACACTAGCCTGATAGCTTAGTTGGTCGAAATCACCGTCCTTGAACATGCACTACCCTTAGGGAGGAATGGCCGGTTGCTCTCATTGGTAGAATTCCGTTTCTACGATTGCAAGTGAATACTCCAACAAACGGGCACTAAGTGCGCACGATCTATCACTATTAAATCTATCACTATCACTATTAAATACATTGGTTTGTTAAATATACAATTATATTTAAAGTAGTAGTTGAATTGGAGTGTCGTGAAGTGTTGTGAAGTGTAGTACAATAGAGACGTCAAGTGCAAGTGTAGTGTAGCGAAGTGAAATGCAAGTGTAGTGAAGTGAAGTGAAGTGAAGTGAAGTGAAGTGCAGTGTATTTATTAGTTAAAAATTCCGTGCAGGGCAGTCATAAAGTGTATAGGTAATGCTGTTAGTTTTTATTGTTATTATTGCCTTAAAATGCTTTAAAATTACAGTGTATTACTATTCTTAGTTGTAATATGTAAAATGTGTTCTGCCACCAGGTTCTATACCTACCTGCAGAAATAATAAATCTATCTATCTATCTTTCCTTCCCCTTCCTTGTCCATTCCTCGCCTCTTACACACACACTTACATGCACTACACTGCCACATATGTCTAGAGCATAGAGTTTGTCCCGGCTGGTTTGACGTCCCTCTGGTGGGAAATAGCTGATTGTGGAAAATTCCGCTAGCGGACGTACAGATCGGCGCCGGATCTCACCATCCACCGAGGGAAGATCACCCCCACGTCCCGAGAAAAACATGCACTACAATTACGGAACGAATGACCGTTGCAGACGACCCGCCTGGAAACACGAAATGATCAATCAATCCGGATTACGTATGGGCTGCAACTCGGAAACCACGACCACGAGAGGCTTCTCCAGAGTTTCATTTTTGATCACACTTGGCAAATGCTGAAGAAGTACTTTATCAAAATGGTCATGGAACGCGCGTGATCTTTCCATCCTTCTTATCCCTCCTCACCTCTTGCATATTCACACACTTATATACACTTACACACTTGTCGGGAGACCGGTAGGGAGCGTACATCATCTCATGAGGCACAGAAGGGGAGATACGTGGACTGGGAAAGCACTAGCAAGCCGAGTGTAAGTCGTCACCTCAACTCACTGTTCAGCGGGAGGCAACATACCCTACTCCCCGGATATAAAATGCACTACATTTACGAAACGAATGACAGTAGCAGTTGGTCTATCTGTAAAACCCAAACAGTCAATCGAGAGACATGTTAATATGTTTCTGATGTATGTGATTCATTCCAGGTAAAGAAAGAAACACCAGGATAATTCTCGTAAATTTATCAATAAATGATTCCCTTTTCGATTTTTATTCAGATACGTAGATTTCCGTAGAAAGGTTTTTCGTGTTTTTTTAGTGCCGTCAGAGCTTGTATTTTACCGGAAGTTTGTGCGCATATCTATTTATCGGAGACATCTTAGATCATTTTAGCCATTTGCGAAAACGAGTGCTCTGTAATTCTGATGGTCAGCTGGCGAGATCGGGCGTAATTGAATGTTGTCGTAATATGCACTGCTATTCTATGAATTCATAAATTGGTCTTCTTGTTTTTATATCTAAAAGGAAATTTTTCGTCGATAATTCTTGTAAACTAGTTCAGCAACAAAAAAGCTGCTGCACAAAACCATGCAAAATTGCTTTCCAAAAAGTAGCACTGACACTGCTCAAGAACACCCATTATATTTTCAAATTTCCTGTGAATAATTGTTTAATGTATGCTGTCATAATAGTTATATCTGCGAGAGTAACATTCCTTTATAGAATATTTGAAGTCACTTCTAATTGCGGTGTCCCGTTAGATTTTGAAAACGTTATTATCAATCGCTAAGATGATGCTTGTTAAGAAAATCGTAATTATAGTTTTTATCTGATGTCACTATTATTGTTGTTGTTTCTTTTTAATATAAAAAGTGAATTTTTATAAGGAAGTATGTACAGTTCAAAAGGGAAGCAATGACACGAACTTACAGTTCTTTAGGTTCTGCGCACCATAAAAGAATTGTTTTCGTGTCTCCAAGGTAACGCTACACAAACGTAGTATTGGCTCTATAACGAGACTTTGGAATTGAAATCACCTTCGGGATAATTATGGTGGTATTTATTGAAGGGCTCATCTGGCTGAGCAATCAAACTGACTATAAGCGATCTTGACAAACGAATCTGCATACCCCAACGATGTTAAAACTCGGAGAGCATCCAAACGTCTTGCATAATTTATTACACAATGTGCCGTTATTATGCAGTTCGTACTAAGGGTATAAATAAGAAAACAAAGTAGGTTGCATCAGACTGAATCGACATGCAACGGTTCCGGCATGCTGAATCGACATGCAACGCGCTCTACTGAAACTTCATCGCTGTCCTAAGACTTTTATTTTTATTTTGAATCAAGAATCCTAAAAAAATGTGATGTTGGGTTTGAGAATGGCATTTATTTAGGCCTAGAAATTTTTCAACTACTGAAGTAATTGAGGACCATTAGTGATTATATAATGAATAGATAATAGCGATAATGATGCTAAGATGTATGATAAAGGGACTGTAATGGAATGAGACTTACGTAACTTGAGGATCCCTGAAAAATATTTGACAGCTCGCTTCGTCCGCCAAAAATTCCATATTGGTTGGTTCGGGGGCCAGGACGAGTGCGATAGCCATTAAGCTACGAATAGTCTCTGCCAACACCTTTGTCATTCTTCGTAGACCGGGATGTCTTATGTTAAAAGTCCGACAATTAGAGGTCTTGACGACATCGGCTATGTAGGTGGATCGTACAACGCTACTGTACAAGATGATTAAGTGATTGCATTTTTTACTGTTTACGGGAACGTTTTACTTTGATCATTATTTCCATGAGTGTTGTGCCTGAGTGTTATACCCTGCAAATGGCTTTGGTCCCAACATCGGAGAGGCAATACACGCAGTGTCATTGATATGGCCATGCTAAGGTGAAGGCATGTTCTGATAGCAATTTTTAAAAAAATCAAACGTAATTTAATCTAATCAGGATACTAATTTCTCATTAAAAATGTTCATTACCCATGAAAATACGTTTTCGGGTTCAAAAAGTACTAAATTCGAAAAGTCTACCTACAGGTTATTTGGCATTGGCGCACGGGCACGATATGGCCGACTTTGTACAATGTTAAAATATTGTGATTTCTTTCAGTTTACGATTTTGCTCCAGCAATAACTAAATAATTTTGTTGTATAATAAATAAACATGATACTCAATAATCCATTTTGTGATTCAAAAGTGGATTCATAATAGAATTTTACGTTATTAATGAAATTGTTTAGAAAATTGACGTTACAATTCATTTCATTAGGTCTGAAAAGCTGATGAGGGATCCGGACTATTGCTGGTGCTTGGCTAAATTTTGGCACTCAGTTTTTAGCTTTGGTGGTTGTTCAGTTAGGCATCTGCGTAGCCATATGCGGAGCTGGTTAGATTTTAAGTTATTACTCGTACATCCCTATCTAGGGCAAAATCCTCTCACTCACTTGTGGGGTAGCTCACAAAGAAGAACTTACCAGGTGAACTAAAACCTAGCTTAGTTCATAAAACAAATTAGACACCCCATAAAACAAGGACCAAGCAACGTGCTCATGAAAAACACAAAATCAGTAACTGATGCCCATGTTGCTGAACATGGGTCGATATTGAATGATCAAGTGACACACTATGACCTAAATTGTTGCTCATATCACCTAGTGAATTGTTTGTTTAGCTAACTCACAGAGGGGAATGACGGTATCAGGAACATGAACGTTGCATGAGCACTCACCATATTAACTATATTCACTGTACCATCAGGAAACAAAAGTCTGAAATAATATTTTAATAGAGAGAATTCTTAATGACATAATCAGAAGTGAGCGTAATTTCTTACAACAAAAAAATTATAATTACATTCAATAGTGTTTATAACGTTTATATCCCGAATGTCAAGATATTGCTTTCATGGTCAAACTCTTCCGGTTGCGTCACGTGGTTTGATGTAAGCGACTCGCTCTACCTCGTTGGGATCTCGGTCAATGGCTTCTTGATGTACTAGATCTGACACAACTTTCTCGGATTTTAAAAATCTTATTTTATAACCTAATTTGGGCAGTTTATAAAATTATTACTAGGTCTTTAGTCTGTAGTCTATCATCAACAGGGTCTGTCCTTTGTAGTATCTACTCCGCTCACTTTGCAACGTAATTGTAGAAAATATGTTGGAACGTACACCATAATTCGTATACTAAATATTGACACAGCGTTTTTTTTCTATCGTCGAATTTTGTCCAGTACACTACAGAGCAAAGATTCCTAATTCTATAATCTGTTGCTGTATCACGTTGTTTGAGAAGAACGCCCTTCAGTGGTTCTCGTGCGCTCATTTGCCTTAAGTGTTTCTTCGATGTATATTATTGTGCTTTCCCAATTTTAGGTCGATATTATCACAATTAACTTTCGACACTTTCTGTGAAAAAGACCAATGTCATATTTGGCATCACTGTCGCTAGTGGGGACCGTGCTACCAACTTCAGTACACACGCGCCGTAGAAGAGGAAATCTGGACTCGTTTTCGTGAATAATGTTTTAGTTTTTTGTTGAGCAAAGTCTGACGCCTGGAGAGACCGCCCAGCACCTGCCGTAGGGGATTAGTAGGTCGGTCAAGTGCTCTCGGCTGTGAAGTGACCAGCCTCACGCGCTCCTCCAAAACGAACCAGTGGAAGAGCGTGTGGAAAAAATCGTTGTATTTACATTCTCCTCCAGTAAGGAAGTATAAAGAAACGAGATCAATGATCTCCTTAATGTCACGAACGTCGTCTTTTGAGCAGAAACAGAATTATCATGACACATTTGTTGAACAGGTGACATTGATCCGCGTGGTAAAATTGTCAAAATGAATTTATTTTTTTCTGTGTGCGGCTCCTGTCCAATTATCATACACGTCTGCATAATAAATCCGCCTGAGATGTTGAGAAGTTAAAGCGTTCAACAAAACAAATGTTCTGTTTGAAAATATGTCCATCATGATCCACGTGTAGAAGAATGTACGGCAAAAACGAATGAAAGCAGGAGATACTCGAGAAAATCTGCGGCGAATCCATTCTGTCCACGCCCATTCTACACAGAGAGTGACCAGCGTTTGAACCCTGGTTTGTAGATGTAGTAGGTAAGAGTTTTGACTACTACATCAGGAGTCTCCTCCACCAAAGCCAAATCCTTTCCATAACAGAGACATAACTCTTCAACTTTGTACAACACAACTTTGTACTAAATATCACAAACTGCTAAAAGTGACTGTCGGTTTTAGTTTCTGACTAGTAAAAGAGATGCTGATACCATTCTACTACAATTCATAATTCGGAGGCCAACTTGGGTGCAATAGTGTCAAGTGAATGGAAAATTAGTATTTTTCTTGTAAGAAAAGGTATGAATGAATGAAAATGAAGTGTAATTTTTGTTGGGTGTATAAAATTTCAATAATACAGAAAACAATAACTCTTAAGAAACAGTAGAACACGTTTAAAATCTGATGAAATATAGTAATGAATAGTTTGATGCAAGTCGAGGAGTGTCCATTTAAAATTTACTTGATTATAATCTACGTGATTACAATCTACTGGTATTCTATAGGCTCTGGTACTAGTATAAGATAAAAATAGTTATTTCATTTAATATATCAAATATGGGTAGTGTCGAAAATCCTGCCACTGTTGGTACTCGTACCCTGGTACCTCCCGGTCGGAGGCACTGAGCCATCTCAGGCGGGAAGTCTCTTTAAGAGTGCGGTCGCTGTTGCCCGGTAGGTGGTGGTATCTGGTGGAAACAGAGAGAACTAACACGAGCAGCGGTGGGGAAGGGTGTTTCAGCATTTACTTGACGCGTTCAATTGACGTTAGCAATAGAGAGGGAATTTCAAATCCGGACCAATGTTGGACATGGCTTGTGCGAAAAATATAACATATTTTCAATTCATTAGGTTCAATAAAAAGTCAATAAAACTGCCAGAAAAAAATTAATGCCAAATGGATGACAACGGAAATATAAAAAAGGAAATGCAGGATGTAGATTGATGGAGAAGTGTATTGTGAAGAATGTCTCAACTAAGGACAAAGCATATCTCATATGCAGAGCTAATTTGTACGCACTACTGGTGTACTTCATACATTGTGTAGGTAGATAAAGGAGTGCTGTAACATTTTCCAACATATTTTACTGAACAGACCAGTGTTTTTCTTCGTAGTCAGTTGTATGTTATGGAAAATTATTCATATTTACAATCGCAATTTGCAAGTTAATAAAATCTTATTTTGTATCTCCACCAGAATTATCAATCAACCTTTGGCAATTTTGGATACAATGCTTAAAGAAGGATATGTGTATTATTCGGTAGTGTAACTTACTCCTTTTTGCGCTTTCCAGTTTTTTCATGCTTCAAGAAATGATGAATGCACATTTAAATTAAAATGGATTTTAGTCAAACTAAACTCATAATATGGCTAATGATGTAAAATCTTCGCCAAGGAATAAATATTGCACCCACATTGTTCTAAAAGTTTACTAAGGATTTCAGCGTATAGTGACACAATAGTATACAAAAAACTCACTGGATTACTCATATGTAAACCAGTTCTCTTTTTTTTCATGCAAACGGAGAGTGGTGCAGCGATGTTTACGTTGCAAAAACTCAAACGCACATTAAATAATAAAGCTGCAACTTACCAAAAGCAGAGCGAGCGTTGTAAGGCAAGTAAGTGCACAAAGCTGTACAATCAACGTACAGCCAATTAGAACGAAGGTGCAGATACTTATTGACTTACCCTCGTTTTATCAGGACAGACTCTCTATGAAAATGAATTATTCATCGGTTGCATTCGAAATTCCTATGTGAATTAAAGGATTTCCCCACAAAAAAATTTCCGCATCTGAGTTAGCAATTAAGGTGTCTGCTCACGTTGTATACAAATAGTGAATGAATGTAAATTTGAATGAACGTCCCTGTCTGTCGCGGTGCGTGTGGGACCTCCACACATATTCAGTCAAGGTGGCAGACTTTGTTACGCGTGCTTAGCACGTCGTCACGTGTAGAAATGCCTGCACTTCGGATCCTGCAGGTCCGTTTTCCTTCACGCAGGCGCGAAACGGAAGAACGTCTCCCGAATCTATAATTTAATATTAATCTAATATTTAATTTTTAGTATTCCAGCATTATAAAAGAACCTTTTCTGGTGCAAGAAATCGTTCATAATCGGGCATTTTACGGCACAAATGAAGACGTATTAGATTTTACGTCACGAAGGATTGCGTCATCACACATTCAGACATTCGTAGCGAGAGAATCGGGGGAGGTAAAACTAAACGGAACAGCCGACCACCGTAGAATCGAGGGGAGGTAGAGCTAAACGGAACAGCCGACGACCGTTTACTCGCACGATGTCAAATACCCGAGTTGTCACAGGGAAGTTGTTTCGCAAAATTAAGTTTCATTCTCTTATAAATGTATAATGATGTTATACAAAAAAAGGTAGTATGCAACTCGTTTATAATGTTGCTTTATTACATTCGTACAAATTTGAGAACTCGCTCCTTAAGTCGCTCGTTTTCAAAACATGTACTCACACAATAAAGCTTAATATTATAAACTAATTGCATAAACTACTAATTTCGCGCATCAAAATTGAAAGACTACTATGCACTGTCCAGACGTGTGAGAGGTGATTTCGTCAGGTAAGCAGGAAGTCGCGAAAATCAAAAAAACAATGCATCATTTACAATTTGGACAAAAAAACGTAAATATTGATCCCTATTGTGTCGTTATGCCTATTCTCATTCAGCACTTCCTGACTGAATTCTTATGTTCAGTGCGTCCCTGCTTACGACACAGTCGGCGTCTTGCGACAGCAACACTCCAAGGAAGAGAACGTTTGCCATTGAATATTTGCTGTTCTCATGTTGCGTTTTCAAATTGCAATTTTTTTAAATATTTTTGGTATGCAAGGGAACTGTTGTGCTGTATCATTAAGACACTTTTGTTAAAATATATAATTTTTGAACTGTACGAAAGTATTTATTTGTTATTTTTGAGCAGTGAGCGTGTTTTTAAATACTTTTCGGTGTGTTGTTCAGCAGCATTTTTGTTAATTCAGACCACTAGTACTATACATTATTCTTGAACATTTTTCTTTCAATTGTGAGCATAAATAAATACAGTAGAACATCGTAATTTGTAGTAATTGGGGGTGTGGCCTGTTCGGATTCGTAAGTGTTCGGATTATTCCAAAAATGTATAGTCCATATGCAAATACATATATAGGATTGCCAGAGAATACAACGCGATGTGAGAGAAATGGCAACGGAGCATAGCAAGCGCATCATCAAGCAGAGTCAGTTCCTTACGGCAAAAGAAAATTACCTAAGTGAAGAAGTTCCTGTAAGTGAACATTACTGCTACATAAACATGTGATATACACAGTAGTTACCAAAGAAATATACCGTTTCATTTCGACAACCAGTGTTTTAATTATTAGAAGTTCATTTCTAGAGTAATAACAAAATCCTTTCTTTACGCCACAAATAAGCATTTTATTTATTTTGTTTATTTTTCACCCACCCCGAATTTGGTTCGGATTATGCGAACTTTTCGGATTTGGGCGTTTCGGATTAAGGAAGTTCTTCCGTACTGAAATGAAAAAAAGTGTTTCTCAGAATATGTGCAGAGTTTTTAATTAGAAAGCGTTCTTTACTAAATTTGAAACAAATCTCACTAACACAGTTTATCACCGATGACTCCGAAACAGACTACTTAACTACATGATGAGGGTCTTCTCAGCGAAGGAAATGGTTTTTCGATATTCTTCCCTTCCTTAATTATCTCCTGACAGAAGAACTCGCCCGAAAACTCGAGGCGAAAGAAGATACTATAAGTTTTATATACGCAATATTTATGATCTTTAATTAAATGTATTTATCTTTCTCTTTTTTGTACATATATTACGTTGTTGGGCAATTGTGTATTTAAAAATGTTACATTTCTAATTCAGCATTTCTTTAATATCCTTTATGGTTTCGTTTGCATCAGGATGTCGTCAGAACTCGTTTCTATGGATGTAATATAACTTTTTAAATTATTCACATTTTTATTATTGAATACATAATATTCGTTTCATTTCACAACGTTTCTACGTTTTTAAGTTTTTGTAACTTTCAGTTTCTTAAAGTACCAGGTTCCTATTAGAAAAGTTACATTATTAGATTTGATACATTAAATATAAATAAAATTAAAAATAAAATTACCTAGGTTCCTAAGTCACATAATATTCTATTACAGAGTGAGTGTACAAATTTTCATATGGTTATGTATCATGTACGTATTACGTTATCATTCAGAATTTTGTGAATAAATGAAATAAATAAATAAATAAATAAATAAATAAATAAATAAATAAATAAATAAATAAATAAATATTTTTTTTAAAAGAAACTAGATTCTTTTGGAAATGAACGCCACAATTAATCATCTCTGTTTTTTCCTGTTAGACTCTGCCTACTTTGCCCACTATTCCGCTTTGTTCAACGTGCTGATCCTTCAAAGGCCGATCGTGTTACGGGCTCCTAATCATGAATCTACATTCTTCCAACCTTCTTCCAGAACAGTTTATTTCGTCGTTATATAAGTGTTTCAATGTCGACATGCTAGCGATATGTCTCAGGTAATTTCCTTGAAGATTGCCGTGCAGATCCATAATAATTTACAGGGTATCATCCGTACTATCTTGCATTATTGCACCTACAAGACGATACTGAAAAACTCAGACGTTTCCGTTGCCGATTAGAATGCACACCAGCGTTAGTCATGGTTAGGAAGTTTTCCAGACCAGTTGCCGATTTCCTCATCTCGACACGGAAAATGAATTTCCTGTAGACGTGGAGCAGACTTCGCAGCCTAGATTCCATGCTTCGTAAAATTGCAATTTCGCGAGTAAACATGATCCTCTTTGCAAAATGGGTTCCGTATTACGAAGTTTTTAGTACTATACTGATCGCAAGGGACTATCCAGTTTTTCCAGGACGTCTTAAATTTGAACATAAGTATGTTGTAAGATTTAATGATAAATAAGTGATCGGAATTCATCATCTTCATTTATCGACGAGTTAACTAAATGTATCTATTTATTAACGTAAAAGTTAAAAAATTGTTTCTGGTACAAGGGCAGTGTATTCTGTGCACGTTTTCTTAAATTCTGTGTTCTCAACCATAACCCAGTACTTGAATTCTGAATACAGATGCAAATGAGCGTTTTTTGGGCAAGACTTTTTAAGAAAATGTTTGCTCTCGTTTGATAAAAATAATTTCCAAAGGCAAATCAGCTATATGTTTGGGTTATTATTTCTCATCCTGCCCTTCGTGAAGAAATCAACGTAAAC
The DNA here is from genome assembly GCA_017312745.1 of Gryllus bimaculatus. Classification (NCBI taxonomy): domain Eukaryota; kingdom Metazoa; phylum Arthropoda; class Insecta; order Orthoptera; family Gryllidae; genus Gryllus; species Gryllus bimaculatus. The sequence goes on from BOPP01000118.1 coordinate 2,650,832, forward strand.
CGCGAGAAAATGGAGAAAGATCATTTAAATATATATTTCCCATTGAACTCTAGAAAACGTGCACAGGTAGTGAAGTTATTTTTATGTTCACAATAAAACAAGGAACCGTCTCAGCACTCCCTTGAGGGATCAGGAAAACGACAAAAAAACCTTATCGCGATGGAGGTCATTGAGCTATAATCTCAGATACAACACTCGTTACAGAGATTTTAGATTTCTACACTCGAAATAGTATCTAATACACGAAATATCAGGGTTAAAATTAATATTATTTGACTTTTCGATAATGGATGTAGTCTCTAATTTTGTAGAGAAAGTTATGAAACTAAATAATTTTACGTGTTACTTAAACTTGTGTATCGGGTTTTAATTGTTCAATGTCATCTTGCAAAGTGTTGCAAAATAATGTTGTATTGCTTGTGTAATATGCATTGTTTGTGATGTTCTTGGAGTGAGCTATTCACACTGACATCTAATGAATATGATTACTACGTTACGTGTTGTAGTTAAAGACAATTCACTGAAAACTTGTTTCCACTTTTGTGTAAGTCGTGTTTGAAAAAAACACAGATTGGTAAATCAAGAGGCAAGGTAATGGTCAAATTTCGTACCTTAATAAACAAAGTCTTAGAGGAATTACATGGGTGGCATTTGCTTATTATTCCTACAATTAATTTTGTATTCTAAATGTCTAGGAACTATAGGATGTGTTTCACAATAATATTGTACCATATTTCAGACGATAATGAACATTTGCGAAATATACAGGAGTAATATGAAAACTATGTTTGAATGAATTCTGAACGCGTGTGTAATGTGAAAGCTTGTGTAATGAACTTCGTTTTGTGTTCAACTCATTTAAATGGACGTTCCATTAGAGGTTTTTCTGAATTAAGTCACAACTATTTTAAACACCAATCAATTGCCCATTGTTCAGTTTCAACGGAATATGCAATGTTTGTTTGAAATAGAAACTGTATTGAAGATTTTCCTCATTCATTTACTATTAATTAAATATTACGGAATCATTTTGAAATATCTGATATTCTATTATATACAGTTTCTTTATTGTAAAGGATATTAGTAACATCCGCAAAAAGAACTGTTCTTCCGTTTCGAATCGTCAACGGCATATCGTTTACGCAGGAAAAAATAGGTCCAAAAATCAAAATACTGAGGAACAGGTGCAATTGGCAATGATCTGAAAGGTAAATATTTAATGACCCATAATTTCATTACGCAATTTCTACTCTCGGTAATCGTTGTTTATGACACGAACATAAACGATCTAGAGCAATACCACGAATTGCATCCGAAGATAATTTTGAAAGTAAAATATTAAGATCAATTACGTTAAGGGCTTTTGAAAGGTCTGTAAATAATAATATTAATAATAATAATAATAATAATAATAATAATAATAATAATAATAATATATAATATAATTAAATTAAATAATAATTAATTAAATGTCTTTCATTACATGCGAGGGCCAGGCCATAGGCCTACTTCTTCCGCCTAATCCGCCGATAAACGTCCTGTCATTACGATTTGCGCTTATTCCTGCTCACTGATTACATACATTTAGATGAAGTAACTTTTAAGAGGGGTGACCAAGCTGTACATTTAGTCTGGGAGAGGAGCAGAACACAGGAACCATCCCGGAGCATACCGCCAAGCCGATTGAAGGGTAAAAGGTAACCAGAAACAGAAAACCTCAATCGGATGGCGGCTTAGGCGAAACATTATATAGACTGAGTAAATGTACAAATAGTTTGAAGCGGAAAGTTTCGTAAAGAGAAAAAGCAAGGACGATCAGGGGAAGGTCTAAATTAAAATGATCAAAATATGGAAAGGAAGAGAAAAAGCTTTTTTTTTTTTTTCTTTTTTTTCGCTTCTTTTTCTCTTACCCTCTTCCTCACATATTTTAGGACGAAAAGAACGAAGAAGAAGTAGGCGAAAAAAAAAAGTGAAGGTTATCTTGAGGAACGTTAGAAGAAGCTACGGTTTATTTTACGGTAGCTTTTACAAAATATACAATAATTTTAACACCAAAGAAGCACAATACACGATAACAAAAACAAACAGTAATTTTAAACACAATAACTGGCAATAAAAAAGTGACTAAGGAACAATACAAAGAGTGCATGGTAGCTTTAAACATCATTTGTTTATGCCAATCATTGTGTATTAAATATCCTGATGGATTACAAAGATAGCCTACAAGCTATATTTTATCTGGACGTCAAACTAATACTTTTGAAATTTTAAATAAACAATTTTCGGTTTAGTACACAGAAAAGAATGATGTTCATAATTTAGTAGATGTGAGAGGATGCAAAGATTGAGGATAGAAAGCAATGAAGTATGTGTGAATATTGAGAATAAAGGGGGAATAATAAGTTTTAACGGCGGGCGGTCTGACCGGGCGCGGTGAGAGTGGGATGCAAGTTGAGATTGAAGAGAGACGTTTGACGCTTCGTATATCTATTCCTTCCCCATGTCGTTTAATCAGCTTGGAATTTTCCGAAGAGGTTTTTTTTAAAATGCTTTAAGTCCCCGTGGTTAAATTTTATTCCAGGCTCGGATAGCTGTATGGTGACATGATTTACTGAATGAATCGTGTTGTGACTTACACAAAGCAGGTTGCATTCACGAGCTCGATTTAGTTTCAGAGAGAATGAAGTTACTGTATGAGCTGTATGTTGCATGAGAACCGGTTTTTTTTTAAAAACTTTATAAAGAAAAGTAGGAGAGTTGTAGTACCGTCTTTGCTAGAAAGCAGACGGAATTCTTGTAAAAAAAAAATTCGAAACTGGTCGATTTTCGTAGATCACAAAATTAAAACGTAACGCATGCTCTTTGTAATCTTGAATGTCATGTCTGTCAGAAGAAAGGAAGATCCAACTATCGAAACTGTGCATGATACACTATTTGAATGAGAGTCTCACGTGTGCTACCTGGTATAAAAAGTTGCTGCGAGCGTTTCAGTGAGTGCATTTTTGAAGCAAAACTTTACAGGCAGTGCTTGAATCACGTGTGAGTTCCAGCTGAGAGTGTTTGTCGGTAACAAGCCTAGTTCTTGGATTCAGGACCACCAAAGGTTAAGGTTTTTTAATAATGGTTCATTTAATAATTATTAGGCGGGAGAGATGAGATATTTTTCATTTGCAATTTCGAGGCTGATAACCTCCCAGCTTTGTATTTGTTTGGTTTTATATGTAAAGCCCTAAGCAAATCCCCAGTCCTAGCTCGTGCAGTTTTGTTATACCTATTTTGCTTAAAATATTCATTTAAATTTTTCTGTACGAGAGCGTAGTACGAGTGAAACGAGGTGAGACGGGTGACCACTTAGATATATCTGGAGATCATCCGCATAAGATCATCTCTGGATCATCTCAGGTCTGTAAATATTCCATTCGTAATTTATTTTCATCCTCAGATGAATCACCGTCTTCTAGAAATGAAGATGGTATGACTGTTACCGGATATTTTGTTTTTCTAAATTTACCCTATCTTAAAAAGCTTCGTATTTCCTGAGAAAGGTTTTCATTTGTACTAAAAGAAACGTCGTAGTGATATGAGCAGCAGTTCTGGAAAAATATTGGTTGATGAGACTAACCACTTTTGCTAGATAGTCCGAGTTCTCTGAACTGCTTCTCTGATCCTTTTCCGAAGTAGTAAGAATTATAATAATTATTCGGCTTCAGTGATTGAACTGAAAATACGCAAAATGAAATCGAATATGGACAACTTCATCAGCACACACTTTCTTGCTTCTTTTCTAAATTTTTGCAATCTCCCAAAATCCAGGGAGTTTAACGAAAATCAGATCTGCTCCATTCTTTTAAGATTCCTTGGTTTATCCATGGAGAAAATAATTAAAGACAAATTTAGAGATGTTTAAATTTTTTTTATGAATTTCATTATTTTCAAGAAAACAAACGCGAAAAATACTTATTGCTGGGAAGAAATTTTATTTGACTTTTTTAATGTTCTTATTGTTTAGAACCGTTTTCTTTTAAGATATACTCAACATAGTCAAAAGTATCCGGGCACATGGCTGGATTCCGGGACTTCAGTTGACCAGTTCGTTACGTTAAAGCTATGAACCAGTTCGTAGACCTCCATCGGTAATGCTGGAATATAATAGGGTGTTGGCCCACACTTAGCCTTGATGACAGCTTCCACTCATCCAGGCATACTTTCAATCAGGTGCGGAAAGTTTTTTGGGGGAATGGCGGCCCATTATTCACGGAGTGCTGCACTGAGGAGAGGTATCGTCGTAGGTCGGTGAGGCCTGGCACGAAGTCAGCGTTCCAAAACATTTCAAAGGTGTTCCATAGGATTCAGGACTCTGTGCAGACCAGTTCATTACAGGGATGTTATTGCCGTGTAACCACTCCGCCACAGGCCGTGCAGTATGAAAAGTTGCTCGATCCTATTGAAAGATGCAATCGAAATCCCAGAATTGCTCTTGAACAGTGGGAAGCAAGAAGGTGTTTATAACATCAACGTAAACCTCCATGAAATTCAAAAAGATCTTTTCTCACCTGGGAAACTTGAGAAACACTGGTTTAGCACCTGTTACAAAATGCACTTGTCGCTTTTTTCGAAGACGACTGAATTCGCATAGGTAATACTTTTCTCAGTTACAAGCTACATATGGATATCTACGTGAAAATGCTGTTGAAAAATATGTTGTTTCGGCTGTTGGACATTAAATTGCTTGTAGGGAATGACAGCAATTCTAGAGTGTCTTGGAATTTTTTCCTCGAAAACAAATTCTTGCATATCGATGGCTTCTCGCCCAACGGAGAATTGCTTTGGATAAGCTTCGGCTATACATATTTGCTCTTTTTATATTTTCGAGAGTAGGCTTGTGCAAACAAGCCTCGTTATATATAACGAGGCTTAAACAAAGTATTTTCTGCTATTTATTGTTCTCTTTATTTATGTGGTGATTAATTTACGTTAAAGCTTCGTTACGAAAATTAAGCACTCTCTTTTTCGTAGTATGCTTCGCAACTGCAGTGCGATTTAGTAGTAGTTTATGCAATTAGTTTATTATGTTAAGCTGTATTGCATGAGTACATGTTTCGAAAACGAGCGACTTTAGGAGCGAGTTTTCAAATTTGTACGAATGTCATAAAGTAATATTATAAACGAGTCGCATGCTATATTATTTTGTATAACAGCATTATACATTTATAGGAGAATTAAACTTAATGCGAGTAAACGGTGGTCGGCTGTTCCATTTAGCTCTACCTTCCCCCGATTCTCTCGCTACGATTGGCTGAATGTGTGATGAAGCAGTCATTCGTGGCATAAAATCTAGTACGTCATCATTTTTGCCGTAAAATGCTCGATTATAAACGATTTCTTGCAACAGAAAAGCTTCTTTTATAATGGTGAAAGACAAAAAAATGTTATTAGTCATGGTTAAGAGGTGGAAGATGGAGATAGTTTCTTTCAATCCGGAGCTTTCCTACTACTCGAATGGTTGGTATTCAAAGTTTCGATTGTATGACAGTGTTTCCCATATCTTCCAGCTCTTGAACTTGAAGTGACACTACAAATAAATCAGACCATAAATACGTATTCTTCAATTACTTTAGAGTGCCTTTTGATGATTGCAAGAAGGGTTGGAGTTTTCAATCGATCGTCAGAAGTAACTCAAAAGTCAGAAGTTACATAATCAGTAGTTTGTCTACAAATTATGTGTTGAATATGTAACTAAACGTATATCTAGAACTCTCAAATTTGTTAAAACAAATTTTGTGTGACACAAGTCCATTCCATTGTGTTGTTACACTCATATCCCAACTTATATTACTTAGACAACTCACCAAGCCAAGAGTGTGGACATGGAGGAGGTATACGTTACCATGGCAGTTATTTACACAACCAGGCTCCAAATGTTCTCTCCTCTACGAAAAACGTGACCACATCATATCACCATTTTGGACGTTTGCAGAAAATTTTGATCACATAGTGTAAATCTCTATTTTTAATATTAAACTTTGACAATGTTAATATTTTGCAACTTTAGGAAAATTCCGCCCCCTATTTCCACCCTTTGATAAGTACAAAGAAAAAATTACGGCCGTTTTTGAGAATATTGTGTAAAAATTGCTTATATTTCACGCACAATTAGGCGAAAACTTTCCATATTTAAAAAAACATGTATTTTGAATATTTTTTTACTGTACCCATTTCTTTAAGGAAAATTCCAATCCAATTCAATATTGTACTTAGTTATAGGAAAGCGCTGAAAAAATTTTGAATTTTTGCAATTTTCAGAAATTTAGATATTTGAAGGAAATTGAAATACCCTCAATTTTTTAAGTTCTGAGGGCAAAGATTAATCAAAACATTTGGAGCCATGGATGAGAATTTTTTTGCATTTGTTGAGACTTAATGTAGAATACTACCCAAACCAAATATCCCTTTCAACGCGCAGGGCTTTGAGTTCAGATCGATAGGGGAATATCAATATTGGAGAAAATCGTCTTAACACTTTAGGCACTAGCTTCGACCGTAGACAGTCAGGCAAACGGTCAGCCGGACTAACGTTTCTTCGTCATATTACGTTTGTACTACGGTCATTAGTCCCGTAAGTTTAGTGCATTGTGTATATCACGAGGTCGCGGTGGAACGTGTGAGCCGGAGCCGTGCTGTGCCATCGCTCGCGCTATGTCTCCCTCCTTGGATCGCTCCCAATGGAGGACAACCCCAGCGCATCAATCTCTAAGCTCCCGACTTCCGGTCTCTCGCCATGTGTGATAGTGTAATTCTTGTATGTGTGTGTGAGTGTAAGGCGAGAGGAGGAGCAATAATGCGGATGGGAAGATTGCGCGCGGTCCGTGACGGTCGCCTGTCCCTGAAGATTAGGATTGGATTGGGATGAAGGATCACGCCTGGACTGCGCCTCGTTGTTTATGGAACTTCTCCAGTGTCCACCTGATCGGAATCGGAAATGATCAGAGCAGCTAACCCCTGGAACTCTAACCCACGAAATATCATCATACGTCCCAAATACGTAGTCGGTGTTGATAATCCATCTCCTTCAGATCTGGAACCCAAGAGCTTCCGGCTAGGAACGACTCAGTTGCTGGATTTCAACTACAACAGAAAGGCTCCTGATTGTAATTCGCCTAGTGTAAATAAATGTAAAGTCGTATGAATATATAGTAAGAGAAATGTTCGTATTTCCACTTTTTTAAAAGAATAAATGTCATTTGCACGAAGTGAAAGCGTCAATATTCCATTATCCGCTACGTTTCCATCTACGAAGCATCTGGTAAGTGATGATTCATCTACACGACTTCTTTGTTTAAGGGGAAAGTGTTGAAGCAACAAACGATCTGTTGGACAACCCTGACCTTTTCACCCGCCAGCATGCGGTTGACACAGAAGATGCAAGAAGCATGAATACGTACTCATGACGTCGGCATATTTGAAGCCTAAGAAGATAACGGCTGACCCATTGTTGGCAAAACCCCGACTTCCTTTTGGCTGACCAGTTAACCTCGTACCTTTGTTTTATGTTCTCAGCGATTTCCCCCTCAATTTTCCCCGAACCTCAGAGGATGCACAACATCAGAAAACGGCGTAATAAATATTAAACTAGAGGTGATCGAACAACACATACTTTCTCGCATATTGGAAATAGTTATGAAGTATTGAAATGTATAATTGTTATAACTTGATAGAGGCCAATTCAGACGAATCGATGGTGGTGCATATCTGCGTGTATTTCTATGGCCTGAAACAGGAGAAGTTTCTAACTTTTACAAATGAAACAAACATATATAAATTTAACTGTTACATTTTTGCGGCACATTGTATAGTGAAGTAAGAATTTTTCACACAAGCTTGCCCTGATTACTTCGAAGTCAGAAAGCCATATTTGAATACCATAATCAGCTATTATCAACACTTGTTAAATAAAACAAGTATATTTGTTCGTTCTGCATTAAATATATTACCTTCCTTAAATCTACTTCCTTGCGTCAGAAATTTTGCCAATATCAGCACGACACGATTACATAACTTAATCTTTTTATGAAGAATTCGTAAGACGAGGATGTCATGTTGATCACATGACAGAAACGAGTAATACCCAAAAATCCACCATATTTCTTACCATTCCTTATTGCAAATGTGAAGACAATTTAAAGAAAAAAATTTGAGCGTTTTTTTTAAAAATATTTTTCCGTAAATTTCAGGCGCAAATTACGAACAAACTACTAACTTTTACAAACAATCTACGTGACTATTATTAAAAGATTTAATTTTGTACAACAGAGTTTGTCTGGCCAAAAACCTCTATCATCAATTTTGTAGTTTTAAAATATTTTTTCGCAACTTTCGAAAAATCGGAGATACTACCGAAAATGAGACCTCCGCCATTCTCTTAAACATCTTTCGAACTACTGAACAACAAAATTTAATCAAAACATTTGGAACAAATATCGGTTTAAAAATCCAGGTGTTTTATTAATTAATTAATTAAATATTTATTTATTTATTTATTTATTTATTTATTTATTTATTTATTTATTTATTTATTTATTTATTTATTTTTGTGGTTTATTGCTTATTCTGGATAAATAATTAAGTATTAAAGTATACGTTGTTGAATACGTTTCTGGAAGATCTTTTCTAGCTCTTGTATTATACTGTATTTTGTGAATTCATTGTGACAATAATTATCATATGTGACGTTTTTTGTGGCCTAGGGCAATTATGAGTTGTTACTTTTCATTATGAAAATATATAAAATGATAATGTAAATAATTAGTTCAAATACAATATATGATTTTTAAATAAATCCATCAAGTGTTTTTCTCATCGATTTTCCAAATTTATTTATTTCAAATGCTATCATATTTGGTCATTTTCCTGTTGGTGGTTTTCATGCCTGCGAAACTGTTATCAGATTACAGTAATTGAGTTGTATTTTATTAATTTATTCATAGCCTGCTTTCAGTGGAGCCATTTTAAATGCAGCACACAGCTAACAATAAATTAAGGTTAAACTAATAAATTAGTTTCATGAAATGTAAAAAGCTGAAACTTTCATATATTTATGGCTGTGCGCCACACGTTGAAAACGATTTAAGTGAAACAAGGAACAAAATAAACCAATACAAAGAAATGAATTAACAGCAATCGTATTTAAAAATACTCAATATAAATGAATTTCGCTTAATTTTGTTTTGTTTCTTGTTAGGTTTGGAGGAGATATCAGTTCTTGCTATTAAATGTTAAGGAAAATATTTGACAAAATTATAAGAAATTATTTTAGTTTTCATCGTAATGTTTGTTATTCTAATCAGGAACTGCTTTTATTGTTCAAGTTTTTAAAATACATGGAGTGCTCTCAAATTTACAATTAAAAAGTACGTGTATAAAACAGGGCAAAACTTTCCAAGCAAACATGTGGGTTGATGCAAATAATTCCATTGTTGGTATACATATTTTTTGTAGTAACAGCAGGGGGAAAATGAGGGTGGTGGAACCCCTTGTCGAAGTTCCGAGAGTCAACCATGAATTGCAAACATTTTGTGGTTCAAGTGACTACGTAGCCACGAGAACCACCAGACACACTGGTGGTTCAGGACACCACGGAGGCCGTCACATGTCGCCTATGGTGAGTCACCCACAAAAACAGCTGGGCCAAATTATATTATTGATTCCGGAAGGAAGAACCGTATTTCTTTGTGCGGGAACCATTCCTTTTTTCAGTGTACTCTTGGCTTGGTGAGTTGTCTAAATACCATAAGTTGGAATTTGAGTGCAACAACACAATGGTATTGTAAGTTGCAAAATTGTAAGTTCTACATATGTGTTTACTTACGTACTCAACACATGATACTTGGCCCGTTTTCGTTTGTTTTTTTTTTTTTTGTTTTTTTTATTTTTTTATTTTTTTTAGGCATGTAGTGTGGACATATTTCTTTGTAAAATTGTAGACAAACTACTATTTGCAAAAGATGTTTCTCCGATTTAAATACCGTAAATTCTGACGTTTGATCACCTGGGACGCAGTTATGCAATTGGGGGCTTTGTTCCTTATTTTTTATTATTAAAGCACTCGATATAAAACTTCGCCCCCAATTTTGCAATCGTCAGAAGCCATTCTACAGTAATAGGATAATACGAATTTATAGTCTGATTTATTTGTAGTGTCTCTTCAAGTTTACGAGCTGGAGAAAGAAGGAGACACTTGGGACCTTGACTACCAACAAAATAAGTCTTAGGGAAGCTCCGGATTGAACGACAGAGTCTTCTAACTCGTGGCCAGCAGTCGTTGCATTTACGGCAGGCACACTATGGCAGCGATACAGACCTTCTAACAGTAATTGAAGCATAGAGGATGTAAATACGCATAATGTACTTTTTGTAACTCAAACATAATATAAACTAATAAGTAGATTAAGTAATGTGAAAGTAATCAGACATGTGTACAAGTGTAAAACATCACGTGCATAACAGTAGGACTATGATTCATTGAAAAATGAGGCTATTGAGTTTTGTGGTTTTACATGGTTAAATATATTTTTTGAGATTATTCATCCTTTTGCTCTTCTTCATATGATTTTCTATTCCCTTTCAAAATGCGTTCATCATATTGAAAAAGATATATTCTCACATGGGAGACTTGGGGCTTACTGGTTTAGCAGCTATTATAGTGTTCCTTTGTCGTTAGTTTCCAAAACGACTTACTTCGCAAAGGTAATACTTTAATTTAAACGTAATACTTTAATACTTTACTTTAAAAGATACATAGGTATTTGTACGTGAAATTGCTGATGAAAAATATGTTATTTCGACTATTGTGCATTAGATTGCTTGTAGGGCATGACAGCAATTCTAGAATGTCTTCGAATCTTTTCCTCGAAAACAAATTCATGCATATTGATGGGTTCTGGTCCAAGGGAGAACTCCGTTTGGTAGGCTTCGGCTATACATAATTGCTCTTTTTATATTTTCGAGAATAGGCTTGCTCTGGGCAAGCCTCATTATTTAATGAAACATAGACCTAGTTTGTGTATGTAGTGTTTTACAATTCCTGCAGTTTCAAGTACTGCGGTCATTAGTTCCGTCAGTGCAGTGCATTTGTCGATAGCGGGAGGTGGTGTCGATATTTACCCGGTTGCTGGCCTGCTCTGACGCTGGATGAGGACTCTGTGCAGCCCCTAGTTGAAAAGGTAGTTGCCGCGGGGAGAAGATGTGGAGTAACTACGTCGTAGACAGCGTTTTCGACAAAAGGAAAAGAGAGTGACCATCAGAATGGTTTGACGAAAACATCGTGTATCGAATATCATTTTCGTGGTTTTACAGTGTTTCACTATATTTTTTTACATTATTAACCCTTTTGCCCTCCATTTACATTCCTATTGCTCTTGGAATATATTCAAAGTTACAGAAACAATAATTTTTCCTTTCAATGTTTTTGACAAATCTCTGTGAATAAGTTCTCAATGTCCGTATGACGAAGTTTAAACAGCAATTTAAAACGTCCATTTACATAGACGTATGGTTTGATATGATAAAAACGGTGGATGGAAATCTGTCCAATTTTTGTTGTGAATTAATGTGATGTGCGAATTTTTCTTGTAAACAATAACGACTTTTATTAAACGACTTTAATTTGTTACGCGAAGTTACTATTTCTCAAATATTTTTTCAAAATATATATGTTGAAGAAATGTTAGTGCCAACTATGTGCCGCACGTTACAATGCATGTGACATCTTCATCTACCCACGAAATTTAGGTGAAAACATAACCATTAGGTGATTGAGGTAAGTTTTCTCAGTACTGTAATTATTCAAAGTCATTTACTGACCATTTTAAAAGAAATACAGAGTATATTATCATTCTTTGAAAGCATTTCCATTCTTGAAAGTATTCAAAATATATTAATACATTAGACATTTCTTGAGATGTACAATATAGGTCTATCCAGAGCTATTTCAAAATACGTCTATAAAATTCAAAAAGATCTATTCTCCCCTTGGAGACTTCGTGCACACCAGTTTATGACGTGTTAGAGAGCACTTGGGGGGGGGTGTCACAAGCGACTGAATTGGCATAGGTAATCCTTTTGTCAGTTACAAGGTACATAAGTATTTTTACGTGTAATTGCTGTTAAAAAATATGTTGTTTCGGCTGTTGTGCATCATATTGCTTTTAGGGAATGACAGCAATTCTAGAATGTCTTGGAATTGTTTCCTCGAAAACAAATTCATGCATATGGATGGCTTTCTGGTCCAAGGGAGACTTCCGTTTGGTAGGCTTCGGCTATACATTATTGCTCTTTTTATATTTTCGAGAATAGGCTTGCTTTGTGCAAGCCTCATTATTTAATGAAACATAGTCCTATTTCGTATATGCAGGTTTTTACAATTCCCGACGCGTGATATACTACGGTCATAAGTACTATCAGTATAGTGTATTTGGTGATCGCGGGAGGTGGGGAGGGTATTTCCCCGTCTACTGGCGTGTTCCGGTACTGGCCGAGAGCTTTGTGTGCAGCTGAAAGTCCTAGCTGAAAAGATAGTTACAACGAGGTGGTGTGGTTTAACTATTTAGTAGACCGCGTTTCTGACGAAAGGTTAAGAGAGTGACCATTAGAATGGTTTGACGAAAACATCGTACATCGAATTCTTGTTCGTGGTTTTCCAGTGTTTAACTATACGTGTTCAACTAACGTGTAATTGTTGAACAAATACGTTGTTTCGGTTATTGTGTAGCACATTGCGTGTAGGGAATGACAACAATTGTAGAATGTCTTGGAATTTTTTTTTCGAAATCAAATTCTTGCATATTGATGGCTTCTGACCCAACGGAGAATTGCGTGGGGTATGCTTCTACTATACATATTTGCTCTTTTTATATTTTCGAGAATATATTTGTTTTTGCAAGTCTCATTTAATGAAATATAGGCCATTCTTGAGTATGTAATGTTCCAGAATTCCCGCCGCGTCAAATACTATGAACATTAGTTGAGCATGATTGTGCTACAACGCGCTTCGAAACGTGTATATTTCAGAGAAGATATATAAATTTTGTCCATATGCCTGTTAAATCTCAGAACTATCAATGTGAATAATGAAAAAAAGCATACGGATATTAACCGCAATACCGTGTTCGTTAATCCCAATTGACAACTTCCCCTCATTATCGGAACCACAATATACGATGTGTTCGTCAAACCGTTCTAATGATCACTCTCTTACCTATTCGTCAAAAACTCTATCGACGAAAAATTCAATTACACCTTCACTTCTCACCACAATCGACCTCCTCCCCACGATAACCTCCATTTCAGCTAGGAGATGCGCACTGGTCGAAGCCGGATCAAGCTAGCCGACGGGGAAATATCACTGCCCTCTCTCACGATAAACAAATGCATTGCACCGATGGAATGAATACTCATAGTATTTGACGCGGTGAGAAATTGTGGAAATTAACATACACAAAAAAGGACAATACTTCATTAAATAATGAGGCTTGCACAAGCATGCCCATTCTCGAAAATATATAAATATTCGAATAGCCCATTCTCGAAAATATTTATAGCCGAAGCATGCGCAACGCATTTCTCGGTTAGGCCAGAATACATCGATATGCAAGAATTTGTTTTCGAGGAAAAAAGTCCAAGACATTCAAGAATTACTGTCATTACCTACAACGTGCGGCACATAGTGGTCACTCACGTCTCTTGAGCAAAAGTATTTTGAGAAAATTTAAGAAATAATAACTCCGCGAAGAAATTAAAATCGGTCAATAAAAGTCGTTATTGTTTACAAGAGAAATTCGCACGTCACATTAATTCACAACAAAAATTAAACAGATTTCCACCCGCCGTTTTTATCATATCAAATCATACGTCTATGTAAATGGACATTTTAAATTTCTGTTTAAGCTTCGTCATACAGACATTGGGAACTCATTCACAGAGATTTATTAATTGATTAAGGAAAAATTCTAATTTCTGAAACTTTGAATATATTCCAAGAGCAATAGGAATGTATATGAAGAGCAAAAGTATTAATAATAGCTAAACACTGTAAAACCTCGAAAATGATATTCGATGTACGATGTTTTAGTCAAAACATTCTGATGGTCACTCTCTTACCCTTTCGTCGAATACGCTGTCTACGAAATAGTTAAACCACACCTTCTCCTCGTGGTAACTTTTTTTTCAGCTGCACACAAAGCTCTCGGTGGGTACCGGAACACGCCAGTAGACGGGGAAAGACCCTCCCCACCTCCCGCGATCACCAAATACACTGTACTGATAGTACTAATGACCGTACTCCACGCCTCCTCCCCGCGGTAACCACTTTTTCAGCTAGGAGCTGCACACAGAGCCCTCGGCCAACGCCAGAGCGCGCCGAGGCAAAGAGGAAATATCGTTGCTACTTCCCGCGCTTAACACATGCACACCGACGGAACTAAAGACCGTAGTGTTTGATACAACGGGAATTTTGAAACATTGCTAATACGGAAGAGGACTATGTTTCATTAAATAACGAGGCTTGCACAAAGCAAGCCTATTCTCGAAAATATAAAAAGAGCAATTATGTATAGCCGAAGCCTACACAATAGAATTCGGCGTTTGGTCAGAAGCCATCAATATGCAAGAATTTGTTTTCGAGGAAAAAGTTTGAAGACATTCTAGAATTGCTGTCATTCCCTGCAAGCAATTTAATGCCCAACAGCCGAAACAACGTATTTTTTATCAGCAATTACACGTACAAATACAAATGTTGATTGTAACAGAGAAAAGTATTACCTATGCAAATTCAGTCGTCTTCGAAAGAAACGACAAAAGCATTCGATAACAGGTGCTAAACCAGTGTGCCTCAAGTCTCCCATGTGAGAATAGAATAGATAGTTAAACACTGTAAATCGACGAAAATTCATGATTTTGAACATTAAAATTTCGGATTTTCCAATATCACAACACCGAAAAATATTTACTACAGATATAATTTTGTGTCAGAGTCATTTTAGCTCTTTAAATGAAATGAAAAAGTGTAGTTGTTTGGAAACTTTTTAGATAGTTATAAAAATAAGAAAATCGCAATGTCGAGCAGTCAATTTTGAAGGTCCGTTAAATTAAAACGACAGTGTGACACAAACATTTGATTAATAAATATATTTTTAATGTATCTATTAAAAACACTTAATTTTCCCTAAGTATCTAAATATGCAAGTAGGAATATTTCTAAATGGATTCTGCGCAAACAAAAATGTTCAATCAAGAAAATAGTGAACAGAAAATTTCATTCTTAGATCGTTAAAATAAAACATTATTTATTCGCAGAATTTAGATTAATCAATATATTTTGTATCTATTATTTATATCAACATTACTTAATGTAAAAATGTATCTAAATATGAGACAAGCAATATTTCGAAATTGTTATTGACTAAATAATAATGTATTTATTCAAGAAAATGATAACGAATACTTTCCTCTATAGATTCCAGGGTTTGTACTTCGATATTGAGTTCTGGGATACTCAGAAAACATAACAAGCAGCTTTTGCCTCGTATCTTTTCACTATTCTCCTGCATTGTTCTACCGTAGAAAATAGAAAGTATTGTACTCATGCAGTAGAGAGTGAAAATTTTCCCTCTGTAAAACTCATGTTGTTGGACTCTAAAATTGAAGAAGTAGAAATATGGTTTCTACAAGTAAATTACATCTTCTAATACTTTAGATTAGCCACAGTCCATTTTGTGAGTACTTGATATTACATTATTAATTTCCGGCAAAACGTCAGTCCGTCCGTGTTCACTCTTCATTTAGATGATTTTTACAAAAGTTAAGATTCTCTGATATATCTCGACGAACAGGTATCCTTAAGGATTGGAAACTTAAGAATTGATATCCAATAAAATATTCTCAAATATGATTCCAAATTTTTGATTCCCGTTATTGGATAGAGGAATGAACGCATTTAACAATGGTTCACTAAACACTAAATTAGTGGAAAAGTTAAATTTTTTTCGGCGTATTTCTACAACTACAAAATTGAAGATAAAATGCTTTTTTTATGAAGTATGTTCTTAAAACATACATTGTTAATGAAGACCCAGTCCATTTGTGGGAGAACAGAGTTCTTTGAGAGAATTTTGAAAGAACTACAGCAATTTTTAAAACAATAATTTTCTGAAAATAAAGCTCCCAATTTTTTCTTTCATTTTTCACGAATAAAATAAAATTGGTTAATAAAACTGTGCAATTTTGACGTGTTATGTGCTATTTATCCATGCGCTTTTTTTATTATTTTCGTTACGATCTGTTTGTATTTATTCGATTTACTATTCTCTAGAAAATTCATAGAACTGCGTTTACACAACTCTCCAAAAAGTATGAAATTTATAGAATTTTTCATTTCATAAATATCATTAAACGTTTGTAGAATCATCTTAGACATCTGTAGAATCGTCTGTAGCTAATTGAACCTTCAAGACCATGCTGGGTTTCTTATGAAAACCAAATTAAACTACTTTTGAAATGAACTGATTCCTTCTGCTGTTGAAAATTTGAACCTAAATGCTGTTGATCTTGCTTCTACTCTTTGAGGTTTATTATGTTTCGAAGAAAGTAACAATATTTATCTTCTCTGATACTCATAAAGTCGCTATTTTCAGTAGGATTCTTTATCAGCATTTTGCATGAACTGCAATGTAATGTAAAAAATAGCACTTCATCATCGACGTGAAAAAGGAGATTCTCTATGCGATCATACTTGCAGCAATGTTGTCTATTATTCATAATTTGGAACACAATTAAATGTACATGGAGTCTTTTGATGTCTCTCCGCAACTGACGAATTTGCTTTCTTGGAAGACGATTGTTAAAACTATTGGTAAGAACTCAAGCGGAATTTGTCTCTCGACAAACTTTATATTGTCAATCAATTTTCGACATCAAGGTCCCTCAGAAGATGAATTCTACCTACACAACGTATTACAGGACGCAATTTGCTGTATACAGGAACACGATATATCCGTAACGTAACTAGGGCTTGGTAATACGATTTTCTGTGGAAAATTCTCCGTTTTCCGCCCTCGGTTACTATTCTTTCTTTTCTTACGAAGTCAGAAGGGGAAGTAAAAAGTACAAAGCATAAATACATTACAAATCATACAAAAGCCGTATGTTTGTAGATGAGTGTCTTTGGAACCAATTGAATATTTATTTTCGATCGAAATTATTCAACAAATATACTCGTGCTTTATTTGAACTTTTTACTTTATTTTTTTACTTTGCTTTATTTGAACTTTTATTTGAACGTTTTACTCACCTATCCGTATAGACCATTTTTTGAAGATGAACAATTGTTGAATAACTTATTAAATTTGTATATTTGTTTACACGTAAATTCATGTTAAACCGTTTGCGTAACAAAAAATAATTTACATAATAATACCGTAATAATACTAATGTGTTCATTCATAATGGACACAAGACTTTAGTTTTATGTAAACACTATTGTGAACATTTACATATTTTTAAAATTCATACGTTTTGGGGCACATTGTAGGCCTATTATCAGGTATTTCATCTTCTCGTCCCGCCCTGCCCCACCCGACTTCTACTTAGCGTTTTTCTGCCGCGGCGCGCCTGCTCTGCAACCCCGCCCCGCTCCACCCAGCTCCGCTTCGCCCACGGCCCCGCCCGCCCGGCCCCGCCTGCGTGGATGTGGGGCAGTGGGGCGCGGCAGTGCTCGCACCTCCATGTCCGCCCCTCCCTTCCCCTTTCCTTCCTCCCACCACCCTGCCACCGAGGCGGTCGCTCGCCTCGGCGCCTGCGCACTTGCGCCTCGCTAGTCGCCGCCGCCCTTTCCGACTTCCCGGAAACCCCGCCGCGCGTAGGAAGTCTGCTGACCGAACTTACTTCCCGTTGTGTGTGGAAGGACGCGAGCTCGGAACTGGAGCTTGGTGCATCGGAAGGTCCTAAGTTCGCCTCTTGTCTTTTTTAAACTAACGTCTTTATTTACATTCGGTCTTGCTGTAACTACATAGCAGCACGACAGTCAGAACTCTCTTCGTGTGCTTATTCTGCGAAGTTTAAGAATTTAAGACACAGAAAGAATGCGTAATATTTACTATTTTCTCATGCAAGAGCAAATAATTTATTTCTAACTTTTGAAAACCTATAAATACATGATCTTCGATGGCAAAAACTACAGACAATATTCCGTTTCAGTTCTTGCCAATATTTTCAGACAACCGTCTTCTAAAAAAGCAAATTCATCAATTGTGAAGAGATCATATACAGATTCCGAACAGATTTAATTTTGTTCGAAAGTACGAAGAATTAACCACATTACTGTGTGCATTGTCGTATAGAAAATACTAACATCACTTTTTCGCGTCATTGATCAAGGTGTTGTTTTTACTTTCTCACCCGTACCAATATAAGAAGAGAAAGCATTGTAACCGTTCTCCGGAAAGTGGCGATTTTTTAATATTTTTGGGCCATGATAACCAAAATATGGATGAATCCTGTGTCTTTACACTACAGTAAATTACTTCCTTTAACACGTTTTGAAGCCAATTTATGTTTTGTGGCTCCTTGATACCGTGATATCGATCCACGGCAAAAGTCTGTCTGTTTGTCTCTCTGTTCATCTATCCGTCCGTCCGTTTGAGATCAACGCTATCGCCTAAACCGTTCAGCCGGTTTTTCTCCAAAATTGATATTCACCGATCTATCTGAACGAACTCGTGGTATTGGGTGTTTCAAACGGATATTTCGATATTTGAGGCTACTTTAGAAACAGCAAAAACCTTCTGAAAATGTTCTCCAAAATGAAACCAAATTTTTGTTGCCAATTAAAACTTCGTCTTCGGATCGCGTAAAAGACGCTTAAGAGAATGGTCAGAACTCACGTTGTTTGAAAGCTGATTTTTCGAATTTGCGAAATTGCAATATTTGAGGGTGACTTCCTACAACTACAATATTGAAGATGGAGATTTTCTCCGTAATAAAATTTGTTGTTTAAAGGCAGATCTTAAAATAAGGTCACGTTGAATGTTTCGTAAATAAAAATAGTTTTTCGTGTAATTTAACCCGATATAAACATTTTTAAGTTTTAGAAACTTTTTTTTCAAGAGATTTTGCGAATTTTGTCTTTGACTTTTCTCCCTTATATTTTATGGGCAGATTAAAAAATATGTTGCTATTCCCATTTTCGGCGAACTCTCGGTATTTTTAAAACTGAACAGTTAACATTTCAAAACGAAGAAATTGAAGATAGCGGTTTTTGCTTTAAAGAAGGTCTGTTCTAAAACATCAGCTCTTTAAATAAGGTCATGCCGAGTTTTTTGAAAAGACGAGTAGATTTCGCGTAATGTGGGTCTGAATTTTTTAAAATTTCAAAAAAAAAAAAATTCTCAAAATCCGGTCCAATTCTTTGATTAATTTTTTCTACTTTAAATTCGGGAAACTCTCCGTAATAGCGAAAGTTGCAAAAGTTTAAAACGCTATCGTTTCAAATTGCAAGCCTGAGCAAACTCGGGGGATCTGAGTTCGAGACTCGATGCGGAATTTTTAACTGGATGAAAACATTTTTGCGGGTTTATGTAGTAGCAGTTAGAAATACTGCGCTGACGTTTGTGCTGCTCTCGCACCGCTAGTTTACACATACATTGCGTGTGATTTCAAAATGCTGCTCTAGGAACCTGCCGAAAATAGCAATTATTTCAAGAACTGTCAGGATTACAATTGCTCCTTTTTTTGGATTACGGTAAACCACTATCTGTAGAGGGAAGATCAACTGCATCTAGGTTCAAATTTTCAACAGCAGTAAGTAGAAGTGCATTTTAAAAATTAGTTTAATGCTATTTTCGTAGGAAAGCCACAATGTTCTAGATGGTTCAGTTAGCTTAAAAAATATTGAAATATGAACTCAATTTTTTGCAATGTAAAAAGTAATAAAAGCTTTATTCATTTTTAGAATTGTGTAAACGTCGTTCTTTTGTAGAGAAACGATAAATCAAAAAACTGCAGAGAGATCGTGACAAATATAATAAAAGCGAAGGGATAAATGGCAATGGACACGTTAAAATGGCACAATTATTTTCCTCTATTCAACAAAGAAATTGAAGAAAATATTTGAGAAATATCTTCGTCTTCAACTTTGAAGTTGCAGGAACGCACCTAAAAAAATTGAACTTTTGTGTTCGACGTTAATGAGACTTGTACTAATCATCCTTTGCTCTGTCCGAGAGAAAAACGAACAAAAATTTGGATCCATTTTTGAGATTATTTTGAAAATGTTCAGGTTTCAATAAAATTATCTCCAAAAATAAATATACCCGTTTGAAATTCTTGGGGCCTGCTGTTCGGCTAGATGTATCAGGGAATCTTAACTTTGGACAGAAATTCTCAACGGTTTAGACACAAGTGTTGACCACGGATGGACTGGCGGATGAACAGACGTTTTCCGCCACCAAGTTGTGCAATGTCAAGGACCCACAAAAATGATTGTTGTTACACAATGAATAAAAGGATTTAATTTACTATATTTAGAAACAAGTTTCATCTGCTTTGATGACAGGGCCACATAATGAGAGTTTTTCTGACGGAAAATCTCTACTTTCCACTGCAGAATTACCATAAATTTTCTTTACTGCGCAAGTACAATTTATTTACTTTAAGACATCTGCACACGTACCAGAATACAACTAATGCCAAAAATGATATATCACAACGAAAATTTATATATCACAACAATAAAAGAGCCAGCCTTCAAAGGGGCACAATAAAAGGTTAGAGGTGCACGACCAGTTTCTGAATTCACTCAACCGCCGTCGGTCTCAGATATAGGATATCCGCCGAATCACCGTGAACGGCTGTTACATCACACATCTCCAATAAATGACGCACGGTCTGGGGAGCAGCACACTCACAGTCTGGAGACGGTACCACGCCCTATTTGAAGAAGAAAGCCGGGCGTCTTCCATGTCGAGTACGTATGCGCTGTGCCGTCTTATCGGATATGGAAGCCCGGAGGTTTTTGGTTGAAAGTAAAATGTAGGCGAGAAACAAAAAGATATAAGGTAAAAGCTGCTTCTAATATATTTGGTGATTATTTAAGTAATTTTAATACATATGTAGTTATTAGAAAATATCTAGATAAAAGAACATTCTGTGAGAAACTGTTTTATTTTTACCAACAAAATGGTCAGCTAGACCCCCATTTTCTCATTTTTACAGACATCGAGACAGTTTTTCAAGACAACAACCTTTTTTTCAAAAAAAATCTTTAAAATCGACTCTGATTCTGATATACAATTTTACCACTAGAAAAATATTTTACGGGGGGGTGACATTTATATCCGCAAAAATATTAATCAAAAGTAACTGTTCAGAACATCGATTTTCATGGTTTTACGTTGTTTGGTTACATTTTTGGAAAATATTACGTCTTTTGCTTTTCTTCACTACTATTAATTTCTCCTGGAATATATTCAAAGTTTCAGAATAATTTTTTTTGAAAAGTCTGAGACAATGTAACTTCAAAGAGATTCATTGACAGTTAATTCTAAAAAGTATGACATAGTATATTATCTTTTGTTGAAGTCGTTTTCTATCTTCAAGCATTCAAAATAAAATGCTCACTTTAACCAATTCGTGAAAAGTTAAGAAAAAAGAGTTATCCAAGGACCTTTCAAAATGCGTCCTTCAAATTCAAAAAGATCTATTCTCACTTGGGAGACTTCGAGCAAATCAGTTTAGAAGTTGCTAGAGAGTGCACTTCGTGCTTGTGAAACAGGCGACTGAATTGGCATAGGTAATATTCTTCTCCGTTACAAGCTACAAAGGTATTTGTAAGTGAAATTGCTGTTGAAAAATACGTTGTTTCGACTATTGTGCATTAGATTGCCTGTAGAGAATGACACAAATTCTAGAATGTCTTGTAACTTTTTCTCGAAAACAATTTCTTACATATTGATGGCTTCTGGCCCAACGGGAAGTTCCGTTTGGTAGGCTGCGGCTATAAATAATTGTTCTTTTTATATTTTCGAGAATAGGCTTGCTTTGTGCAAGCCTCATTATATAATGAAAAATAGTGCTATTGTGTATATGCAGTGGTTTACAATACCCGCTGCGTCAAATACTAAGAGTATTAGTTCCGTCAATGTAGTGCAGTTATTGATCTCGGGAGGTGGCGATTATATTACTCCGTTTGCTGGTCTGCTCTGGAGGCGGTTGAAGGCTCCGTGTGGAGCTCCTAGCTGGAAAGGTGGTTACCGAGGAGAGGAGGTGTAGAGTTACGACTTCGTAGACCGCGTTTCCGACGAAAGGGTAAGAGAGTGACCATCAGAATGGTTTGACTAAAACATCGTAAATCGAATATCATTTTCGAGGTTTTACAGTGGTTAGCTATTATTAATACTTTTGTTCTTCATATACATTCCTATTGCTCTCGGAATATATTCAAAGTTTCAGAAACATGAATTTTTCCTTTCAGTGCTGTTCTTTTCTGACAAATCTCTGTGAATGATTTCCCATTGTACGTATGACGAAGTTTAAACAGCAATTTGAAATGTCCATTTACATAGAGTTATGATTTGATATGGTAAAAACGGCTGATGGAAATCAGTTCAATTTTTGTTGTGAATTAATGTGATGTACGAATTTCCCTTGTGAACTTCGACTTTTATTTAACGTTTTTAATTTATTGCGCGGAGTTATTATTTCTTAAATTTTCACAATGTAATATTCTCAAGTAATATTAGTGCCCACTATGTTCTGCACGTTCCAATCCTTGTGCCATTCTTTTCCTATCTTCGAAATTTATGAAAACGTAACCATTTGATAAATGCGGGACGTTATTTCAGCATTGCAATTACAAAGTGATTTATTGAAAGTTCTAAGAGAATAGTGAAGTACTTTATTGTGCATTGAAACCATTTCCATTCTTGAAGCTCTTCAAAATACAATCGCACATTAAACATTTCATGAAAAGAACAAAATAGTTGAATCCAGAGCTATTTCAAAATGAGTCCATCAAACTCAAAGAGATCTATTCTCACTTGGGAGACTTCGAGCAAATCAGTTTAGGAGCTGCTAGAGAGTGGACTTCGGGCTTGTGTCACATGCGACTGAATTGGCATAGCTAAAACTCCTCTCAGGTACAAGCTATATAGGTATTTGTACGTGAAATAGCTGTTGAAAAATAAGTTGTTTCGGATGTTGTGCATGAGATTGCTTGTAGGGAATGAAAGCAATTCTAGAGTGTTTTGCTATTTTTTCCTCGAAAAGAAATTCTTGCATGTTGATGCCTTCTGGCCCAAGGGAAATTTGCGTTGTGTAGGCTTTGGTTACACATAATCGCTCTTTTTGTATTTTCAAGATTTTCAAGAATAGGCTTGCTTTGTTGCAAACCTAGTTATTTTATGAAACATAGTCCTGTTTTGTATATGCCGTATTTTACGATCCTCACCACGTGAAATTCCACGTTCATTAGTTCCGTCTGTTCAGTGTATTTGTTGCTCGTTGGGGAGGATATTTCTCCGTTTGCTGGCGTGCACCTGCGCTGGCTGAGGGTTCCGTGTGCAGCTCTTCGTAGCTGAGAAGATAGTTCCCCCGAGTGAAGTTGTAGAATTACTACTTTGTTGATAGCGTTTTCGACGAAAGGGTAGAGAGTGGCCATCAGAATGGTTTGACGAAAACATCGTTCATCGAATACCATTTGTGTGGTTTTGCGGTGTTTAGCTCCATTTTTTTACATCATTAACCCTTTTGCTCTTCATATACATTCCTATTACTCTCTGAATATATTCAAAGTTTCAGGAACAATAATTTTTCATTTCAATGTTTTTGGCAAATCTTTGTGAATTATTTCCCTAAGTACATATGAGGTAGTTTAAACAGCAATTTAAAATGTCCATTTACTTAGACTTATGATTTTATATGGTAAAAACGGCTGATAGAAATCAGTTGAATTTTTGTTGTGAATTAATGTGATGTACGAATTTCCCTTGTGAACAGTAACGACTTTTATTTAATGTTTTTAATTTATTGCGCGGAGTTATTATTTCTTAAATTTTCACAATGTAATATTCTCAAGTAATATTAGTGCCCACTATGTTCTGCACGTTCCAATCCTTGTGACATTCTTTTCCTATCTACGAAATTTATGAAAACGTATCCATTTGGTTCGTGAGGGACGTTATCTCAACATTGTAATTGCAAAGTGATTTACTGAAAGTTCTAACAGAATAGCGAAGTACATTATCGTGCTTTGAAGGCATTTCCATTCTCGAAGCTCTACAAAATACAATCGCACATTAAACATTTCGTGAAAAGAACAAAATATGTTTATCCAGAGCTCTTTCAAAATGAGTCCATCAAATTCAAAAAGATATATTCTCTCTTTGAAGACTTCCAGCAAATCAGTTCGTCAGCTGCTAGAGAGTGCACTTGAGAGCGCTTGTGTCACAGGCGACTGAATTGGCATAGCAAATACTCTTCTCTGGTACAAGCTACATATGGATTTCTACGTGAAAATGCTGTTGAAAAATACGTTCTTTCGGCTGTTGTGCATTAGATTGGTTGTAGTGAGTGACAGCAATTCTAGAGTGTCGTGGATTTTTTTCCTCGAAAACCAATTCTTGCATATCGATGGCTTCTGGCCCAACGGAGAATTCTGTTGGGTAGGCTTCGGCTACACATAATTGCTCTTTTTATATTTTCGAGAATAGGCTTGCTTTGTGCAAGCCTGGTTATTTAATGAAACATAGTCCTAGTTTGTATACGCAGTGTTTTGCTATTTCTGCAGCGTGAAATACTGTAGCCATTAGGTCCGTCAGTGCAGTGCATTTGACGATCGTGGCAGGTGGTGTTGATATTTTCCCCTTTACTGGTGTGCTCTGGAGCCTGCCGGGCATTGGTGTGCAGCTACAAGATGAAAATGTGTAGATTTACTTCATCGTAGACTCTTTTTCGACTATAGGGTTAGTTTTGGACCATCAGAATGGTTGGACGAAAACATCGTTCATCGAATATCATTTTCGTGGTTTTACAGTGTTTAGGAATTATTAATCCTTTTGCTCTCCATATACATTCCTATTGTTTTTTTAATATATTCAAAATTTCAGAAACAAGAATTTTTCTTTTCAATGTTTTTGACAAATCTCTGTGAATGATTTCCCAATGTACGTATGACGTAGTTTAAACAGCAATTTAAAATGTCCATTTACTTAGACTTATGATTTTATATGGTAAAAACGGCTGATAGAAATCAGTTGAATTTTTGTTGTGAATTAATGTGATGTACGAATTTCCCTTGTGAACAGTAACGACTTTCATTTAACGTTTTTAATTTATTACGCGTAGTTATTATGTCTTAAAATTTCAAAAAGGACTATTCTCAATCGATATTAGTGCTCACTATGTTCTGCACGTTCCAATCCTTGTGACATTCTTTTCCTATCTACGAAATTTATGAAAACGTATCCATTTGGTTCGTGAGGGACGTTATCTCAACATTGTAATTGCAAAGTGATTTACTGAAAGTTCTAACAGAATAGCGAAGTACATTATCGTGCTTTGAAGGCATTTCCATTCTCGAAGCTCTACAAAATACAATCGCACATTAAACATTTCGTGAAAAGAACAAAATATGTTTATCCAGAGCTCTTTCAAAATGAGTCCATCAAATTCCAAAAGATCTATTCTCTCTTTGAAGACTTCGAGCAAATCAGTTAGGCAGCTGCTAGAGAGTGCACTTGAGAGCGCTTGTGACACAGGTGACTGAATTGGCATAGGTAATACTCTTCTCAGGTACAAGATACAAAGGTATTTGTACGTGAAATTGCTGTTGAAAAATACGTTGTTTCGACTATTGTGCATTAGATTGCTTGTAGGGAATGACAGCAATTCTAGAGTTTCTTGGATTTTTTCCTCGAAAACAAATTCTTGCATATCGATTGCTTCTGGCCCAACGGAGAAATCTGATGTGTAAGCTTCGGCTACACATAATTGCTCTTTTTATATTTTCGCGGAATAGCCTTGCTTTGTGCTAGCCTCGTTACTTAATGAAACGTAGTCCTATTTTGTATATGCAGTGTTTTGCTGTTCCCGCAGTGCCCAACACTGCGGTCATTAGATCCTTCAGTGCGTTAGAATTGTCGATCGCGGGAGGTGGTGTGGGTATTAGTCTTTTGGTGGCAAGGGAAAGGCCAACAGTGGGCTTCTGAGGGCAAGGGTGAGTGTGTATCGAAAAGCGGGTGTCAATTGGTGCCGAGGGAGATGATGGGCACGGAATTGCAACCAGGCCCTCGTTTCGGAATGCGATTACGCCACCGGCATGGGAGGTCTGCACGTGACCCCTCGCTAGGCGGCTGGAGAGTAACCAGCCGTGGTCATTCGTTTTTGAACCGCACCGGAAGGCACTTTTCATTTTCCTGGGGTTATCGCCAGCTTCGGCTGCTAGGTGTGGCGGTTGCCACGGGACGAGAGATCAGGACTGGCGGTAAGCCGCTGGGTTCTGCGTTGGACTGAGGCGGGTATGCCTCAGGGATGTGCAGTGCTGGGAGTGCAGTGCTAGTTTCCGATGAGTGTAAATAGTGTATAAAACTTGTCAATAAATGTGTACAGAACAACTCCGTGTCTTTGTGTTACTCGCACCCGACGACGCAACGCGAGGAAACATTAAATGGTGGCTGCGGTTAAAACGAACTTTCACGCAGTGGCAGCCATTCAAACATTAAATGGTGGCGGCATTTAAAACGAACTTTCAACGCAGTTCAAACTCGTGACGTATCACGTCCATTCAAACATTAAATGGTGGCAGTGACAACGGACATCCACGCGATAGTGACCAGTAATTCACTGGTAGTGGTTCATGCAGAGTAGAGGGAATTAATATTGAATACGGCAGCAAGTGTCGAATTTGTGAATAGTGCGGTTACGTGTGCGAGCAATGATGCGAGCCGTAGTAACAGAACTGAGCGGGAGCTTTTGATGCACCAGTAAAGCGGAAACATTAAATTGTGCGGCAGCAACGGGAGAATCAAGAACGAAGACTGGTCCCGGCCTGGAAGAAAGGAAGGACCGACGTCTACACGCGTCTACGACTCGACAAAATCACCACAGCGCAAGCGGCACCATGGGTTCCCTGTACGTAAGTGTGTCTTTTTGTACTCGCCGGGATTAATTAAGGCAGTATGGCGTATATTGCGGGGTTCAGGAAGGAGGTACTGGTTCGAGTGGCCAAAGAGATGGAGGAAACTCTTTCAGGTGATGAAACGGTAGTTGCACTAAAGCAAATAATTGTCGATAGCACGCAATATGAGGAGGAGGTCGCAAATGCAACCATGGAAATTCTCATTGGTGAACGCGATAGACAGCACGAGATAGTAAAGTTGCGTATCACGACGACGACCTCGACATGGGAATCGATAGGTAGTACCGGTACCGCAACGAAAGCTGTTCAAAATAAAAATGAGACGGATCGGTTTAAGGGTGAATATGATATAACAATGTTCCTTAGTGTGTTCGAAGCACAGGTAGGGCAACTAGGAATATCAGAATCTGAATGGGTGACAAATCTCATGGCACTGTTGCCTAATCAGGTAAATTCATAGTTGATGCTTGATTCGGGAGCGGCTAGCGTAGGATACGAGGAAGCAAAAACACGGCTGTCAGAAATGTTTAAATTTAACACTGAAAGATTGCGACAGTTATTCACGTCGCACCAAAGACGTGCGGGAACCACTTGGAGCGTATATGCCCAGGAATTAAGTAATTATTATAAGGAATGGGTCGCAGGGCTTAAGATTACGGAATTCCACGAGCCCCTAGATTTAATGGTTACGGACCAATTAGAACGGAGGGTACCGGCAGAAATGCGCGACCACTTTATTGATAAGTGGAGAGATCTTGCGGCGTGTCTCAAGCTAGCAAAGAAACTCGATAGCTGTGAGAACAACCGAGCAGGGTGGAATCGTAGTTTCTCTAGGTTTACGGGCAACAAGAAAACGCAAATAAAAAGGGTGGACCAGGCGACGGAAGGTATGCCGCGAGTCACAAAACAGCCGGAATCGAAGGTTAAGCACACAGCCGAATTTGAAAAGAATAAGGCGGCCACTTGCTTTTAGTGTGGAGAAGCGGGGCACTTTCGTAGGCAATGTCCGAATCGGAAGAGCGTGGAAAAGATAAATCACGTGGCCGAAACGCGAAGTCAAGCCTTGTTGAAACCGTTCACATGCGTCGGAAAGGTAAATAATTTTTCCGTTAAATTACTTCTTGATTCTTGTGCTACTTATGATATAGTATGCGGAAAACAAGTGACGGATGACCAATTGACCCGGGAATACGTTTGTGTGGTGTTGGATGTTGCTTTTATTATCTACTTGCTCATTAATTGTTCTAAAGATTAGTTGCAGGAAGTGCACATAGCGTATTTACCGTCCCCATGCATCGTTTTCTTTTACGAGGCCACCATGGCGCCCGCAGTGCAATGCAATGACTCGTCACGGTCACGAGATGAAGGAAGAGGAAGATGCTTTCTTCCAATTCTTCCCTACGACTCGGTTGATTTGTACGCAAGGTTCCGATTGAATGTCAGTGTTCTCTATCTTCTTGCAGCTCGTGAATTTGAAGTGAAGCTATAAATAAATCAGACCATAAATACGAATTCTCCTATTACTTTAGAGTGGCTTCTGACGATAGCAAAGTAGAGTTGGAGTTTTCAATCGAGCTCTTAATAAAATAATAATATGTAACAACATTTCCAATTGCATAATCGCGTCCAACTGATCGAACGTCAGACGTTACTAAAAAAAGACCGGATAAAGCAGAAAAAAGTCAAATGATTAGGTGTAAATTGTACATTTATTTGGATAGAAAAGAGATTTTCATTTTTTCCTCGTTTCTTTATATGTTAAACGTGACGGCTTTCGTCAGTGTTCGTACCATTTGGAGCATGTGTTAGGAACATCGAGAACGTTACAAATCTGCCACTGAAGGTAACTACATACCCTAGCGTGTCTTTTCATGTATTTCGTCTAGAATTGGACAAGCTGAGAAAAAATGATCAATGGTTTCTACTTGTTCCTGACAGATGCTGCATGTATCATCTTGGGAAATTTTGAGAACCGCTTCATCATAATGTCGTTATCATGTCGTGGCGGTGTCCTTGGCCTGGTGGCAAGCGAGATCTGGCGCTGCGTCGGCATTCGCGATTTCCCCATCCAGGTATCTCCCAACAGCGGGACAAGTTCTATGCTCTCGACTGGTTTCTCGACATGTGTGGTTGTGTAGTGCGGACAAGAGTGTACGTAAGTAAGAGGAAGGAAAGATTGTGAACGGTTTCGTGGCCCATTTGTTAGGGTTCTGTCCAGACATTCGCTTGGTATTGATCAGATAAACCACGGAAAAAATTACCGTGCAGAACAGATGTCCGTTAGAATTCGCCGCCAAACAGCGTATAAATTCGACCCAGGTAGAGCCAGTGTCGAAACTTCTGCCACTGCCGAACTCGAAATTACTTTAAATAAATAATCTAGAAAATGATGTTAAATGACACGCACTGTTTTCCTTGAACAACAGTATTAGTTAACTAGTTAAACAACAAAAATATCTTTCCGGCTGAATTAAAAAAAAGCATATTATGACGATGAATAAGACTCCATATTTACGATAAATAACGCACGTGTGGCAAGGCTGTGTGAATGAATCCACAAGGAACATTGCATTTGTATTCTGCAAGAACTCTTCGCCGGAAAGATCTCTTGTGAATTATTCAAGACACTTAGCCACGAAACGGAACGTGTAAAATGTCTGAATTCTTCGCATGTGCGTTGAGGAACAGGAAGTCGTGGGTGAAATTCCTCAGATAGAATGTTTTGGAAAGAAAATTAGTTGCATGTTAAGTATCATTGTGTTTGAAAAAGCTGATTCTTTTCATAATATGAATTCAGGTAATAAAACAATGATGTTTCCATGCTTTGGATTTTAAAGAATGCTTGGTTGTACATCAACACATAGAAACGCATTATTTCTGCCGAGGTGTAATACTTTGAAGTCTGTTGTTCACAAATACCCCGACGGAGAAAGTAAATGTAACTCCAATATTATTACGAACTTTTTCCTACGAACCCTGTAAATTCACGAATTTTTCTTTCTCAAATATAACTGCATTTTCATTATAAAATAGGGGTTAACAATACTTGTTAGTCTAATAATTTCGAATAGATTCTGTGCGTATACATCTTCATTTATCCTTAAAGAAGAAATGCAGTTTTGTGAAATGATGCTATGAAGTATGAAGAACAAAGAACGAAATCATGAATACATAATTACGTATTTAAACACACTTATATACAAATATCTCTTAATTCGTTTTCCTCCTTTTATTCCATACGTCATATTCCGATGAGCATTCACGAAGTCTACTGAAACCAAATTTTCAATCTTTAAATGGTCAATTTGGCTTATAACTGTCACATTGCACTATGTGGGTCTCTGCATTTACTTCTGAAATACAGAAGATTTGAAATAAGCACTTAGAACTGCAGCTTTTATTACCAGTGAAATAACGAGTCGTCATTGCCAACAATATTATGTATTAAAATAGTAGCTTTCGATGGCTTAACCATCATCATCAGTTTTCTGCTTTATAGTAGCCACAAAAACGACTAGTAGGATACTGAAGCTTTGCCGGGATTATGTTAAAATACCCAAGATCCTTTGGGACACAGTTCACAACCGGAACATCAATGCCCGATGAGTCCAGTACCAAACAGGAGCAAATGTCACACGTGTCCTGAGTGTCAACTGATGTTCTGAGTGCCTCTTACTGTGAGGACCTATGTACCGGTCCCGACGGTGGCAGAATATTCGAAACTAGATTGTCAGCTAGGTCGAATTCAGT
>BOPP01000118.1:2686762-2697675 GCA_017312745.1 Gryllus bimaculatus
AAAAGCTTGCAGCTACATGCTGCCATCCGCTTGCATTTTCATCTGTCCGTCTTATATACAAAAGGGATTGGTCCGCAGGAAGTAGTAGTCTAACCTTCCAGCTCGCAGACTTTTCGTAAGAAGAGTGCAGGAAATATAATTTAAACGATTATCTCAACGTCTCTGAAGGGACCGATAATACTCTCATAATGTCATCATAAAATATTGCCATTATCAAAACCGTAAAGGATCCACACCATTTGGATTGTATGTAACGTACAATAGTATGCGTGAATATGTTAAGAAATAACAATTGTCCCCTATCATCGGGTAAACGTTTCCAGCAACATAAGACCACCCAGGTCTGCCAAGTGGTGGCGTCATGCTCCGGAAAAGGGCTTGGGAGTCGATGATATACAGGCTACGACAACATTCGAAAATTACGCAAATAACTTTCAACGGGTATCCACGCCCGCTGAGGCCAAAACGGGAAAGGACTAATCATTAACACCTTGGATACGTCGCTTGTGTACTGCATATTCTGTCCACAAGATAAAAGGGCTGGGCTGTCCAGGCCGCGCAACTTGCCAACAAGAACACAGATATGTCGGTCGAACCGTCGGCTACCGTGAACCATCGACGGCGGCGCGTCACCCGGACAACCCCAAGATCATGACTCTGGCCGCGGAAGCTACGGATCAAAGATAACAATGTGTTTTTTCTTACCAGAAAGTTTATGGCATGTTAAATTTTTGTTGTATTCTTGTACTACTATGATATAGATTTGTCCTATTTGTTACTTTAGATTTACCTATAGGTTATAAATCCGTATTTGTAAAGACAATCACGCTTTTTTCGTATAAATAAAAACAATAAACAAAAGATCTAAGATTTGTTGTATTGGCATTAAACAGTTTCGTGCATTTCGGAAGGCTGTCCATCTTACAGACGCAAATTGAAACACGATCATGGAGAAGCTTTGATTTTTTTGATTGTCAAATTTACGTATTTATACCTTACACCGATCAAGGCTACTGATAATGTGGGATCTTCCGCTGCCCGCAGAGACGTACGAATCTGCAACAAAAATATGAATTGAGAGGGAGAGAGAGAAGCAGAGACAGAAACAGACTAGAGAGAGACACCGTACACAACATCAGACAGTCTGAGACAGGGAAAGAGAGCGAGAGACGGTAGAGATGGAAAGAAGACGTAGAGATAGAGACGGAGAGAAATAAAGTGGAGGTACAGAGAGAGAGGAGGAGGAGAGAGAGACGGTGTGGAGAGAAGCGAAGAAAGGAGTGAGAAGGAGGAAAAGGGAAGATGAAGGGCCGCAACGTCTGCGGATTCCGTAATTAATTATAAGTTAGAATTTGCTTAAAACCTTCTCATGTTCGGTGTCTTTCTAGTATATCACCATATGGCACGCCAATCAATTTGCATTACATATTTCGCTTTGTGATAAAATGAAAAGGAAACGATAATATCCACAAAAATATGAATAAATCTATTAATCATAATTTGTGTTTCAAATAAAGGATAAACAAATTTGTGTTTCGAAAAATACCCAAATTTTTCATTGTAACCGCACCCATGCTGAACCGAGATTTCGTAAGTACTGGCTACAACATAGTTGGAAATTCGTAGGGTTCCTCTTTTTAAAATCAATTAAAAATAAAATCGATGAACGCATATTGTTGAATTTATTTATTAAAAAAGTTTATCAGAAATGTCAAGTGGTTTTTTTGTCAAAACCCTGTAAAATTTAGTTTGTAGAGTCTTGAATTCTGTGAACGGGCGGCATCTCCTACGTTAGCAAATCAAGGGCTTACTACTTAAAGGATTCATATTAACAGGATCATGTTAATCCTGTCTGCCTCTGAAAATAACTCAACCTATACCCGTACGAGACAAATATGATAAATTTGTTATTGGAATTCTCACTCTACTTCCAAGCACAGAAAACGATCTCGTAGTAATTGTTTTGAATGCAATCTCGTATGTAATTCGAAATTTTACTGCGTAAGAACAAACCTATACTCAGAGTTGTACTGAAAATCTGTCGTTTCAAACGCCCTCCCTTTATTATTCGGATGTCTAGTAAACGTCGCTATAACGTTCAAGCACCCGTTATTGTTTGTAAAATGAATATCATCCCGCCCGCAGTTAGCTTTACCTTTGCAGTTACGAGTTGACATCAACTGTTTCTACTTATTACCGTCACTCTCACAAAGCTTTAAAAATTGTAAGACTAGTTGTTTCTGCCTCTGATTCACTGGAAAGAAACTTATCCACTAAGTCTAATGAATTGTTCTTCGTCGCTGGATCCTTGTATTGATCCATTTAGTGGTCTCGAAGTAGTGTATACGGATATAATCTTGTCGCATTTACAACTTTTGGTTCGCTGTAAGCTTAGTGAAGTTGAACATCTTATGAGAAAACATTGCCATTCTAACGGCGTCACCAATTGAGAGGCGTAAACAAGATTATGTGGGTCATAGTCAATTATTTTTATGAAAACATAGAACTTGATATTAATGAATTATGATAGTTTTCGTTTTAAAGAATATTTAATTAATTACAAGTTATTATTAATTTGTTTGGGCATGTATTGCAATGTTATTATTTCTAGCAATTAAATTGTATTTCCATAAATTACTATGTTTGCTGCTGCCGATAATGGTAATCATGTTTTGACGTACGAAAGCTTTAATCAACCACAAGAAATTCTTACAAAAACCGTCGCCCACACTTTGGCTGTGTGCGCATTCGGTGCCGCAATGACCAACGGGGGGGGGGCTTCGATATGCAGTTTGACAATCTAACGTTTGTTATTTGGGTTCAAAAGCTAGACACAGTCTTGAAATATGGTTTGGCATTTGATGAAATCACACGTCATTGCAGTTTAAATGCAAACGGTTTGTGGACTAGAGAGGAGTTTCAAAGTAAGCCATTCTCCAGTTTCCAACACTAACAATAATGAATATTCCACAAGACAGCCTACTGTAGAAAGAATGTTTATCTGTATTTCTTAAATTTCAAGATATGTCTTTCCTATAATCAATTTATTAGCGTTTTCTGTATTTGCCGTCAATTAGAAGGAGAAGTGTAACACGAGTATATAATTATAATAGCAATTTGACGAGAATTTAGCCGCAATATGAAAAAAACATAATGTCTTAAAGACGATCAGCTTGTAGCAGACACTTGCCTAATCTTTCTTGGATGGTTCTGGAAAATCCAGAACGTATCGTTAATAGTAACCCCGCAAATACCCAGAATAGATATTGTACATGTCGTACCACTCATTGTAAACTCAGATTATTCCACAGTTTTCCATAGCTGTTAATGTGTCCCTATGATTAAATGAAAAACAGAACTTTGTACTTCAGTCCCTCTCGTAATATTTAAGTTTTGTTTAAACGACATTCTTATTTGGAACAGTTCTTTAAAACATTTATTTAAACGACTTACACCACACTCTTCTCCAAAGTTATAATCATGACGCAAGACGCATAACGTATGAGTACTATCTATTACCAACGGTATATTTACTACGTAATATAACCAGAAAGAATTATAATGTTACAGCCAAACGCGACGATTTTGCGGCAGAAAACCTAGCATAGTAGATCTCTGATAACGAAAACAGTGACGAATTATGGAAGGGGAAATCTTTTTATATTCCAAATGTTTTTGTCGAAGGTGTCATATTACAGGCTATGTAGATGAACGCAGGCCAAAACTCAGCCTCATGTTGCAATATAGTTTTATTCGTTTTAATGGTTATACCATAATATTTTTTGCTTTAAAGTTTCGTGACAAGTTAAAATTAATTAGTCACAATGAAAAAATTTGGGGAGGGGAAATTTTCCTCATTTTCCTCCCGTCGATCCGCGTCTGCGGAAAAACTGGATAATTATTTCTCCTTTATTTAGTAATTGGCCATCTCTAATCTTTGAAGAACTTCATAAGAGGGAAAGATGCTCCGGAAATCGGACACCGTAGTGTCGACTGAAGCCAACTTTCTCCGTTGACGACCGTACATTCAAACCTAGACCTAGTAATAAAAAGCTGCGAAGGGCTCCACGTGGTCGATGTGACTGTCCAGCGCACGTAGGATGGGTCGAGCCTCCTAAAAGGCAGGGGTGGAAAAGTGGTAGATGCAACATAGTAATCTCCCCTTGCAGCCCACTTCATGCAGTGCCGCGACCCAGAATCCTGTCAGTCGTGGATGGAACCTCCGGGGGCTATCCAAGCACCCACAGTCAGTGCCCCTCAAGACCATGGGGATGACGCTCCAAGGCGATCTAACAGACAATCTTCGTAAATTACTCTCCAGAGCTTCTATGAAGCCTCTACACAAAATTTTGTAAATACGATGGAGCAATTTAGCATTGCTGGTAGTAAATGCCAGAAAAGAACTTCATGGTCTCATGGGGAAGTCTACAGGAACCTTGGGGATCCCTAATGCCTAGAAATTACTTAGTTACCACACGACTGGTACACATATGCTATTTAAAGAAGCATATAGAAAAATTGTGTAGTTATAATTCACTTTGTAAATTCTTCGGTCCCTAAAATTATGACAAAACGTCTGTCTGTCCGTCCCTGCGGTCCCGTCAGTTGACAACAATCAGCCGCCTAAACCGTTTCATTGAACATTTTTCCCAAAAATCGATATTCCTCTCGATTTGGCCCATGGTGGAAGAATCTAGTTTCTTTCTACCATGATCTTGGCTGAATCTCAATGTTCTGCGCATTTGAAGCAGATGTTTTGAATTTTTAAGGGCACTTTATAAAAAGTCTCAATATCATATTTCAATTTTTTTCCGCAAATATGGCCTACATAATTAATTTTTCTTCTGGGTTTGGTAGAGTATGCATATTAAGAATGGACGCCAGTTCATTTTTAGTTGAATTCCTGCATTGAACTTCAAAAATTTGCAAAAAGTTCAATTATTGTTCGACATCGTCTTACAACTACAATCGTTACAAATATTATTTCCTTAATGAAATACTTTCAACAATTAACATCTTTCATTAAGATCCTGTATTTTTTAAATTGAGTAGTTTCCTTGCTTAAGTTTTTGGCAAGTTTCCTTTTTAGCCGGCGTATGGCCGAGGTCCGCTAAAGGCTGAAGCCTGTAACAGGCCTCGTCTCGAAGGGTTCGTAAGGTTCCAAATCCCCGCCTGCGGACATGGATTTTGTGCGTGTGTGTGTGTGTGTGTTTTGTGAATGTCCTCATTGGTTCTTTTCTGTAGTTACCCCTACAGTTTGAGACAATTACATGTGACTCATATGACGAAGTTTTGTTAAAAAATACCTAAAACAGGTTAATTTTTAAATATGAATTTTCCCAAACAGTTCCAATTTTTTCTCAATTTTTTCTCGGGTAGAATAAAGAATGCTTATAAAATGAGAAGTCGCTATTATCGTTGGAACTCTCTGAAAGAGTGAAACTGCAACGTTCTGAATAGACCGATTGGGCACCTGCTTGAAAGGCCAATTGTGTGTTGTATCAGTTGACGAATTTAATTTTCGTAGGTTTAATAATCCTTTAAATTGTGCTTTTATAATCCTGGTAACCAAAATTATTTTATTTTTACCAAATCGTGAACAACTTTACATTTGAGTTTATACATTAATGGTGTAATTCAAATTAATAAATTCAAGGGTTACTGATAATTGTGAACATTTGGTGCATCCTGCCTCTGGTGTAACTTACCCGTTTGTGGTTATTTCATTTCTAGTATGGATTTGATTAATTATTTGATTTCTATTTTTCCCCCCTTTCCCCCTGGATTTACGAGCACGATATGGTACTATTTCTGCTGACAGTCATGTAATTGTTTACGACTAATATTAAGGTTACCAGATATTAAAGTTTGGCAAGGAAGGTACGGAAATTTTTTCAATATATCAAATAGGAATCAAGAAACAAAATAAACAACTTGTATTGTAATCACTTTATTCAATAAATACAAATATATATTAAATATACATAGATCAACAGAAAAATGCACTTAAAGTGTCTATCTGTGAGCCAAATTTTCCAACAGGAAGCGAAATATCTTTGGTCTTCATCTCCTTCCAGAAAGCATTTATATTGTAATGTATTTATGAAAACCGTGTAGAAAATATTACTACATAAGAACATAGACTAAGAAATTTTGAATATAATCATTAGCAAAAATTCATCATTTTGTGAATGTAAAGTGTAACTCGAACGCAAACGATATACAATTAAAAAAAAGACATTTTGAATGATTAAATCATTTGTTCGAGAACAGTATGACACATGTATATAACCCAGAGACGTTATTCAGAGTCAATAAATAGTAAATAAATATCAAAAGTTTCTAGAATCACAACGAGCAAAATATAAAGCTTATTTTTATTTTGGAGGAATAATCATCTAACAAATTGTTTTTCCTTGCCCGGAAATTGAGAAAGGTTGATAGAAGATTCACTTAAAGACCTGTTTATATTCATATACATTCGTTGATTATTTTGATAATCAACAGTGGAAATTTTACATAAAAACTGACATTTTGGTATAATATACATTGCATATTTGTGAGGATCTTTGAACTTCCCCATTAGATAAACTCGTATAAAATATAACTGTATACGTACTTCACGAAATAGTATATCTATACTAAACTGAAACTTCCTTGCGACACTTGCAAATATTTTAATTCTTGATAATTATCAGTAATACAGTAAATCGAGTTGATACTTCTAAACATAGAGAAACAAAACTAACATTACATTGAGTAACTGCTGTGTAAAGTCCATTAGAAAATTTCACATGTTTTCAAGCAAGTTGTTAAATACAATTATTTGGATACAAACAACAATTTTTCAACATGCATTTACAGTTTTAAATGTTTTTTTCACACATGGAAGATGAGTTAATTTTAATTAAGAAAATGGGCTACGCACGTGCCAGAATCGGACTTGGGAATTGAAAAGGAGGACGTGAGGCTTTCGCGTGGGTTGGAACCCGACGGTTGAGTTTTCAGAAAAGGGAGGGAGTGGCAATCGAGGAAAATATATTTCAAGAAAACTTCTAAAAAGCATATCGTTAACATTTCGTAATAATATGAAGAATGAATGAATGAATGAATACGAAGATAATGAAGAAATGTCCCATATTTTTTGCCGAGTTGAAAGACGAAATGCACAAGAACACATATGGAAATTGGCCTGTACATAAAGAAATTTTTTTAAATATTTTATTGTTATTTATTCTTGTATGAAATATAATGCTTGTTGAGCCACTGAACAGCACGTATTCGTTCCTCGTCGATTCCCAAAATAAGGAGGTGGGGCTGACGGGGCCGGGAGGTGTAGAGCGGATGAGAACACTTGAGGTGAATTTGTTCCGTGAGGTGAAAATACTTCAAAACACTCAAACCATATTTTTTTCGATCCATTTTGTAGCGAACCAAAGTTGCGCATCCCGAGAAATCGTCTTAAGAGTATAAATTATTAAAGAACATATCAAACATTTTATGAGTGTTTAAAAGTGCGGGAATAACAAATTACGAAATAGCGGAACGAGATGAATTTTCTTGCAAACGCTTTGAGGATACGAATGTCGCGTATTTGGTGGCTATGACGTGGTGCGGTTTGGCCGCGCGAGGAAGTCCGGCGACGTGCCGGCCAGCGCGTGCCGCCACAAACCCCCCCCGTTAGTTCCACTTTCGCGCCGCGGGGGCTGAGTGGAGGCGCCCCGCGCTTAGCGCAGTACATGCAGAAACCCTCACCGCAGCCGGCACTTTGCGTTTGGAATGCTGAAGCGGGAGAGAAAAAAAATCGCCGGTGCTTTCCATCGCACCTTTTCTGAACAACTGACGTCATTCACAGCCAAGTGAGAAAAATGAAGGGAGGGAAGAGGAGCTATGGAAGACAGGAATGCAGTGGAACAATCGCAGAAATGACAATTTAATTTTCTGCCTTTAATGCTTTGCTATTGCCTAAATAAATCGCTGTTTCTGCACAGCTGTTCTATTACAGAACAAACACACGGAATCGGTGGTGGTACCATGATCTCAGAACGACATCTAAAGGAAAAAGGATGTATTCCTGAATAAGAGGAAATCTGAATGGTTGCAACATTTTGAATATTCGCACCTTTTAAACGTAAGATTCGATATCATTATTCGATCAACTATATTACAAATGTCGTAGGCAATAAAGACGCGCGTAATTTTATCAGGGTTAATATTGCCCATTATGGAGAAATAACATTGTGAAAGATTATTTAAGAATTGTGGTCAAATTATTCAGTGTGGCATTTAACATCGGAAAATAACATTGCGGGAAGATTATTTAAGATTGTGTCAAATATTCAGTGTACCATTACTTTTGGAATGGTAGATGCCTAATAATATTCTACCTAATAATAAGATTCAGGGTAATAATGGTTTTACAGTTGACTCGACGATTATTCCAGTACCCGATCGCCGAGGCTCCGGGTTAACTGAGGCATACAACAAAGACAACAACAACAAAATGAATTCCATTAAAAAGAAGAGCCGAAATCAATGATCGCCTGTTGGAGCAAAACTAAACGTATGTCAAAGGAAACATAAAGTTGCCAAGTTTTTTTTTTTTAAAATATTCTTACGAAAACGATCTCCGAATTAACCGAGATTGTTCGTATGCGTCCTTGTTCGTTTTTGGTTGCAATAACCTCGAATAATCGCAAGCCTATGGTGTAATGTTGGAGTACCTACAAATAAATGTTCATGACAGAAAACGTGAGCACTTCAGTCATTTGCGAAAGTCACATGATAGTGTGAGACATTAGGAGAGGCCCAGCCGATAATGTGGCACGGTCGGTAACTAAACCCCTCACGAAAAAATTCACCAGCGGTAAAATACCAACTCAGGAATTTGGGGTGAGAAAAAATGTTTCGCAAACATCAAATTCAAAATTGAACGATGTTTTCGGTAATGTATTCGACTCAAACGCATGGCCGATCAACGATGTTACGAGATCGGCTCAACAGTATCAACTATTACATGGGTTGTAGAGACATAGACCGACAAATTCGATCGCCAAAAAATTGTTAAATGCATTTATATTAATTAACTGCAAAGCGCAGGCTTTTTCATTGCCAAAAATAACTCGCTGACGTTTAGCATAAAGTAATGTGATAACAATTTAATGAGAAGCATGACAATTTAAGAAAAATCTGTTTTTGTTATTTTTCTCTTCATATACATTTTGGGTGAGTGATAGAGGGGGAGGGGGGACCTCTACCGAGACAGAACAACTCACTCGGACTTAACACCAATCCCGCGTAGGGAAGGTCAATCAATAACGATAACATCAAACAAAACAAGTTCTTGTTTTGGTCAAGAGAGAGAGGGCTCGACTTCTTTTCGCTAAACGAAAAGCTTCAACAACGGTATTATTCGCCGGTAACATCTCGCCACCGCCTCTCCGTCTTTCTAACTCAGGGCTTTTGAAAGAAGTGTGAGTGGGCGCTGGAACGAGAAGGCGGCCGCAAGCCGCTTTCTTCCCAGACCCCCCACCCACCCACCCAACGCCCCAGTAGAAGAGTCGTCCGAGTGCTGCCAGGCTTGAAATGACGGCCCAGCTTCCGTCTTTAGCGCCAAGAGAAAATTTAACTCTGGCTATGATATATTCTTTGGTCCTCCATTCCTAGTA
This sequence comes from Gryllus bimaculatus, assembly GCA_017312745.1. Classification (NCBI taxonomy): domain Eukaryota; kingdom Metazoa; phylum Arthropoda; class Insecta; order Orthoptera; family Gryllidae; genus Gryllus; species Gryllus bimaculatus. Next base: position 2,696,431 of record BOPP01000118.1, read on the forward strand.
GTTGAGCTGTCTGATTCAACCCGTTTCTAAGTTTGGAGTATTTAGGAGAAAATGTCGTTTTGTGCTATCCTATCTGTTTAACGGTACGATATAATTGTTTTAAAAATATCCACAATAAGTGGATAGAAAATATTTCGAATATATAAAAAAGGGACCCAAACGGTTTGTTCGAGGATTAGGCGACATTTCAGTTGAAGGAAATTGTAGGTTCCCACATCCCTACTGAAGCCACGTGATAATTCGTGGTTCAAACGTAAATGGCTTCACTATTTAACACAAAATAAACCGGTTGGATTTTTCGATGACTCCCATGCGTAAGATAAAATACAAAGAATATGCGTGGTCACTTGGTGCTGCTAATGCTAATCCAGAGAACGAGTAATAATTATCTTTACCGTAAAGTAATAATTTTATTATAAAGTAGTCAATTGGTCCATAGGGCAAACACGAGCAAATTAAATTGTATTTTGAATAATGCACAACACTGAATATAAAGACGGAGAACAAGTGGAGGCCTTAGCAGTTTCTGCATCTCGGGTGAAACAGTTTTGCTTTCAAAAGGTCGATATGTTAGCAACTATCGTAGGAACAATTTTCCAATGGTAATGACAGATTGTAAAGGTTGACGGCAGGGAAAGTAGTAGCGCCCAGACGCTATGCTAGGTCTATGATCCTGCCAGATGCCTAGCTAACGGCAGGGCTTAGTTAACGCAAACGGCTTAGTTTAAGCGCACGGCTTAGTTGAACTCACGGCTTAGTTAACGCACAGGGCAGGGCGTATCGAAAGCAGAGCCGTTAACTGAAAACGTGAATGGTCAACTGAAATGCGTGCCGAACACTTGCGGGACGACATTAAAAATGTACCTCGTTCTCCTACAGATCCGCATCGACCAATATTTCTTTCTGAATTGTAATCCACAGTTCTCAGCCTTTCCCGCCATACCTGACATGGAAAGGTTTTGAATGATGGGGATGGTGGATTATGTTTTTGAATGATGGCGGGGAAATGGTGGAATAAGAAGGCAGGGAGAGCCCCGGAATATCTGTCTAAAATCGTTTACCCCCACACACAAATGCCTCCGGGTCTGACGGAGAATTTGAACGCCTGTGCCCACAGATGGAAATTAAGCGGTCTGAACGACTACCTCCCTCTTCATCGCATATCTCATTGGCGCAAATCTATGGAAGAGTCCCATTAGCCTCTGATGTCGAGCGGGATGGCCGAGGAATGGTCACTAGGCGAGG
>BOPP01000118.1:2700200-2739884 GCA_017312745.1 Gryllus bimaculatus
CTCTTTACATTTTTATGAATCAATATCAAAACCAAGGGTGAAAATTTAGGTTGAATATATTTGTGTATATTCGGAAATATAATTTACATTTATTATTATTCCTTCCGACGACTTTTGACTTTCGGTAAAAAAAAAAATTACGAAATTCATTTCTCAGAAGTGCTGTTATTTTAATAGAAAGGTATAGGAATATATCTCACACTGGTATATGACAGATACTCGATATCTTTGTTAATATCAAAATGCACCTAAAATGTATGTATTTCAGCTGTAGATAAATGCGTAGCTCGCTATATTTTCGATGAGTTTTTTATATTGATCTAAGATAGCGGCTATTCTTGATAAATACAAAAGGACCGATCAAATCTAGTTTCTAAGTCTTATAATGCATTGATTTTACCTTTTCAATTATAGTGAAACCTATATTAAGCGACCACTGCTGGTAACGTCAGAAATGTCTTTTAGTAGGGTAGTCACTTAATGAGGATAATTAATATTTTTGAAACGTTGTTAATATTGACTAAACAAACTGTAATGCATGATACTGATCTAAAACACGTAAATGGTAACCACAGATGTGTCTAAGAGTTACAACGGCCAGTATGCTCCTTTGAATTAAACATAAAACAAGAGTAATCTACTGCAATAAATCAGAATAAGAACGGTCTAGTGGGATAGCGTATTGTATAACAAAGAAAGAAAATTATTCATTGTTGTGGAAGGAATTGATATTTGTGTACATATTTCTCTTTAATGAAGAAGGAGCCAATATTCCTCCAATATTTTTGTAAAATGTTTCTTGTGTATAATTGCTGTATCATTTTTCGAGTTCTCGCCGATTAAGAGCATTGCATTCCACCATAATTGAAGACAGTGGTATTATTTAGATAGTTTTGTATTCCCCAATACTCTCGAACAAATCCAAAGATTAGAATTGTTCATAGATTTTGTCATTGGTGGAGGTCTGGAAACCAGGAGCAAGTTGTACGCTCAAAAGACAAGTAAAATCTGGGCAGTGTAAGGAATGTTCACCGTTCATGTGATGTGACTCTTCTTCTCAACGCAAGGGCAGTTTATTGGCGTAATAGTTCAAGGAACAGTCAAAGGGGAGATCGCAATATTTACATGTACTGTGAGAATAATGAAAATAAGGCATAGGATTATTTTAACATCATATAAATATTAACGGTAATGCGAAAGAAATTTTTGCTTTCAGCACCATTTTTTACTTAATTTTCTCGTGGTGTTCCAAGTTTATTGCACGTATTTTATGTGTTAGGGCAGTGCATGTTGCGATCAGAATACCACGTAGTAATGGTGGAACACAGGAGAAAACCTGGAAGTGCGCTTGCGAGCATCAAAGCTGCAGCTACATGGCTGCCAATCCCTTGCATTTTCATCTGTCCATCTTATATACAAAAGGGATTGGTCGCAGGAAGTAGTAGTCTAAACCTTCCAGCTCGCAAGATTTCGTAAGAAGAGTGCAGGAAATATAATTTAAACGATTATCTCAACGTCTCTGAGGGACCGATAATTACTCTCATAAATGATCATCATAAATATTGCCATTATCAAAACCTAAAGGATCCACAACCATTGGATTGTATGTAACATACAATAGTATGCGTGAATATGTTAAGAAAACAATTGTCCCTATCATCGGGACGTTTCCAGCCCAACATAAGACCACCCAGGTCTGCCAGTGGTGCGTCATGCTCCGGAAAAGGGCTTGGGGAGTCGATGATATACAGGCTACGACAACATTCGAAAATTACGCAAATAACTTTCAACGGGTATCCACGCCCCTGAGACCAAAACGGGAAAGGAACTAATCATTAACCCTTGGATAGTCGCTTGTGTACTGCATATCTGTCACAAGATAAAAGGGCTGGGCTGTCCAGGCCGCGCCAACTGCCAACAGAACAGATATGTCGGTCGAAACGTCGGCACCTGAACCATCGACGCAGCGTCACCCGGACAACCCAGATCATGACTCTGGCCGCGGAAGCCTACGACATCAAGATACAATGTGTTTTTCTTACCCAGAAAGTTTATGGCATGTTAATTTTGTTGTATTACTTGTACTACTATGATATAGATAGTCTATTGGTTACTTAGATTACTTATAGGTTATAATCCGATATTTGTAAGACAATCACCTTTTTTCGTAAAATAAAACAATAAACAAAAGATCTAAGATATTGTTGTATTGCATTTAAACAGTTCGTGACATTTCGGAGCTGCTCCATCTTCAGACGCATTGAAACAGATCATGGAGAGCTGATTTTTTTGATTGTCAAATTTACGTATTTATACCTTACACCAAGGCTACTGATAATGTGGGATCTTCCGCTGCCCCAGAGACGTACAGAATCTGCAACAAAATATGATTGAGAGGGAGAGAGAGAAGCAGAGACAGAAACAGACAGAGAGAGACACGTAGACAACATCAGACAGTCTGAGAGAGGGAAAGAGAGCGAGAGACGTAGAGATGGAAAGAAAGACGTAGAGATAGAGACGGAGAGAAAAACGTGGAGTAACAGAGAGAGAGGGAGAGGAGAGAGAGACGGTGGGAGAGACGAAGAAAGGGAGTGAGAAGGAGAAAAGGGAGATGAAGGGCAGAACGTCTGCCGGATTCCGTTAATTAATTATAAGAATTGAATTTGCTAAAACTCTCATGTTCGGTGTCTCTAGTATACACCATATGGCACGCAACAATTTGCATTACATATTTCCTTGTGATAAAATGAAAAGGAAACGATAATATCCACAAAAATATGAATAACTCTATTAATCATAATTTGTGTTTCAAAATAAAGGATAAAAATTTGTGTTCGAAAAATACCCAAATTTTTCATTGTACCCACCCATGCTGCCTACCCAACGAGATTTCGTTAAGTACTGGCACACATAGTTGGAAATTCGTAGGGTCTCTATTTAAAATCAATTAAAAATAAAATCGATGAACCATATTGTTGAATTTATTTATTAAAAAGTTTACAGAAATGTCAAGTGGTTTTTGTCAAAACCTGTAAATTTAGTTTGTAGAGTCTTGAATTCTGTGAACGGTGCGCATCTCCTACGTTACAAATCAAGGGCTACTACTTAAGGATTCATATTAACAGGATCATGTTATCCTGTCTCCTCTGAAATAACTCAACCTATATGTACGAGACAAATATGATATTTGTATTGGAATTCTCACTCTACTTCCAAGCACAGAAAACGATCTCGTAGTAATTGTTTTTGATGCAATCTCGTATGTAATTCGAAATTTTACTGCGTAATGAAACAAACTATACTCAGTCTGTACTGAAAATCTGTCGTTTCAAACGCCCTCCTTTATTATCGATGTCTAGTAACGTCGCTATACGTTCGAGCACCGTTATGTTGTAAAATGAATATCATCCGCCCGCAGTTACTTTCTTTGCAGTTACTGAGTTGATCATCAACTGTTTCTACTTATTACCTCACTCTCAACAAAAGCTTTAAAATTGTAGACTAGTTGTTTCTGCTCTGATTCACGGAAGAAACTTATCCCACTAATGTCTAAGAATTGTTCTTCGTCGCTGATCCTTGTATTGATCACATTTAGTGGTCTCGAGTAGTGTATACGGATATAATCTTGTTCGCATTTACAACTTTGTTCGCTGTAACTAGTGAAGTTGAACATCTTATGAGAAACAATGCAATTCTACGCGTCACCAATTGAGAGCGTAACAAGATTATGTGGGTCATAGTAATTATTTTTATGAAACATAGACACTTGATATTAATGAATATGATAGTTTTCGTTTTACAGCTATTTAATTAATTACAGTTATTATTAATTTGTTGCATGTATTGCAATGTTATTATTTCTACAATTAAATGTATTTCATAAATTACTATGTTGCTGCTGCCGATAATGGTAATCATGTTTGACGTACGAAGCTTTAATCAACACAAGAAATTCTTACAAACCTTCGCCCACACTTGGCTGTTGTGCCATTCGGTGCCGCAATGACCAACAGGGGGGGGGGCATCGATATGCAGTTGACATCCTACGTTGTTATTGGTTCAAAGCTAGACAGTCTTGAATATGGTTTGCATTTGATGAAATCACACGTCATTGCAGTTTAAATGACAAACGGTTTGTGGAACTAGAGAGGAGTTTCAAAGTAAGCCATTCTCCAGTTCCAACACTAACAATATGAATATTCCACAAGAGCTACTGTAGAAAGATGTTTATCTGTATTTCTTAAATTTCAGATATGTCTTTCCTATAATCAATTTTTAGCGTTTTCTTGTATTTGCGTCATTAGAAGGAGAAGTGTACGAGTATATAATTATAATAGCAATTTGACGAGAATTTAGCGCAATATGAAAAAAATAATGTCATTAAAGACGATCGCTTGTAGCAGACACTTGCCTAATCTTCTTGGATGGTCTGAAATCCAGAACGTATCGTTAATAGTAACCCGCAAATACCAAGAATAGATATTGTAATGTCCGTACACTCATTGTAACTCAGATATTCCAGCAGTTTCCCATAGCTGTTAATGTGTCCTACTTGATTAAATGAAAAACACTTTGTACTCAGTACTCTCGTAATATTTAAGTTTTGTTTAACGACATTCTATTTGGAACAGTTCTTTAAAACATTTATTTAACGACTTAAACCACACTCTTCTCCAAGTTATAATCATGACGCAAGACGCATAACGTACGAGTACTATCTATTACTAACGGTATATTACTACGTAATATAACCAGAAAGAATTATAATGTTACAGCCAAACGCGACGATTTTGCGGCAGAAAACCTAGCATAGTAGATCTCTGATAACGAAAACAGTGACGAATTATGGAAGGGGAAATCTTTTTATTCCAAATGTTTTTGTCGAAGGTGTCATATTACAGGCTATGTAGATTGACGCAGGCCAAACTCAGCTCATGTTGCAATATAGTTTTATTCGTTTTAATGGTTATACCATAATATTTTTGCTTTAAAGTTTCGTGACAAGTTAAAATTATTAGTCACTGAAAAATTTGGGGAGGGGAAATTTTCCTCATTTTCCTCCCCGTCGATCCGCGTCTGCGAAAAACTGGATAATTATTTCTCCTTTATTTAGTAAATTACCATCTCTAATCTTTGAAGAACTTCATAGAGGGAAAGATGCTCCGGAAATCGGACACCGTAGTGTCGACTGAAGCCACTTTCTCCGTTGACGACGTACATTCAAACCTGACCTAGTAATAAAAAGCTGCGAAGGGCTCCACGTGGTCGATGTGACTGTCCGCCACGAGGATGGGTCGAGCCTTCTAAAAGCAGGGGTGGAAAAGTGGTAAGATGCCAACTAGTAATCTCCCTTGCAGCCCAACTTCATGCAGTGCCCGACCCAGAATCCTGTCAGTCGTGGATGGAACCTCCGGGGCTATGCCAAGACCCACAGTCAGTGCCCTCAAGACCATGGGGATGACGTCTCCAGGCGATCTACAGACAATCTCGTAAATTACTCTCAGAGCTCTATGAAGCTCTACACAAAATTTGTAAATTACGATGGAGCAATTTAGCATTGCTGGTAGTAAATGCAGAAAAGAAACTTCATGGTCTCATGGGGAAGTCTAAGGAACCTTGGAGATCCTAAAATGCCTAGAAATTACTTAGTTACCACGACTGGTACACATATGCTATTTAAAGAAGCATATAGAAAATTGTGTAGTTATAATTCACTTTTGTAAATTCTTGGTACCTAAAAATTATGACAAAACGTCTGTCTGTCCGTCCCTCGGTCCGTCAGTTGACAACATCAGCGCCTAAACCGTTCATAGAATTTTTCCCAAAATCGATATTCCCTCTCGATTTGGCCCATGGTGGAAAGATCTAGTTTCTTTCTACCATGATCTGGCTGATCTCAAGGTTCTGCGCATTTGAAGCAGATGTTTTGATTTTTAAGGGCACTTTTCATAAAGTCTCAATATCATTTTCAATTTTTTTCGCAAATATGGCTACATAATTAATTTTTCCTCGGGTTTGGTAGAGTATGCATATTAGAATGACGCCAGTTCAATTTTAGTTGAATTCCTGCATTGAACTTCAAATTTGCAAAAGTTCAAATTTTGTTCGACATCGTCTTACAACTACATCGTTACAAATATTTTTTCCTTAATGAAATACTTTCAACATTACATCTTTCATTAAGATCCTGTATTTTTTTTAAATATGAGTAGTTCTTGCTTAGTTTGTCAAGTTTGCCTTTTTAGCCGACGTATGGCCGAGGTCGCTAAGGCTGAAGCCTGTAACAGCCTCGTCTCGAAGGGTCGTAGGTTCCAAATCCGCCTCGGACATGGATTTGTGTGTGTGTGTGTGTGTGTGTGTGTGTGTGTTTTGTGATGTCCTCATGTGTTCTTTCTGTAGTTACCCCTACAGTTGAAACAATTACAGTGACTCTATATGACGAAGTTGTTAAAAAATACCTAAAACAGGTAATTTTAAAATATGATTTTCCCCAAAACAGTTCCAATTTTTTCTCAATTTTTTCTCGGGTAGAATAAAGAATGCTTATAAAATGACGAAGTCGCTATTATCGTTGAACTCTCTGAAAGAGTGAAAACTGCAAACGTTCTGATAGACCGATTGGGCACCTGCTTGAAAGGCCAATTGTGTGTTGTATCAGTGACGAATTTAAATTCGTAGGTTTATAATCCTTTAAATTCGTCTTTTATAATCCTGGTAAACCAAAAATTATTTTATTTTACCATCTGAACAACTTACATTTGAGTTTATAAGTTAATGTGTAATTCAAATTAATAAATTCAAGTTACTGATAATTGTGAACATTTGTGCATCCTGCTCTGTGTAAACTTACCCGTTTGTGGTTATTTCATTTCTAGTATGGATTTGATTAATTATTTGATCTATTTCCTTCCCCTGATTTACGAGCACGATATGGTCACTATTTCTGCTGACAGTCATTGTAATTGTTTACGACTAATATTAGGTTACCAGATATTAAAGTTATGGCAAGGAAGGTACGAATTTTTCAATATATCAAATAGGAATCAAGAAAACAAAATACAACTTGTATTGTAATCACTTTATTCATAAATACAAATATATATAATAAATATACATAGATCACAGAAAATGCACTTAAAGTGCTATCTGTGAGCCAAATTTTCCAACAGGAAACGATATCTTTGGTCTTCATCTCCTTCAGAAAGCATTTATATTGTAATGTATTTATGAAACGTGTAGAAAATATTACTACAAAGAACATAGACTAAGAAATTTTGATATATCATTAGCAAAATTCATCATTTTGTGAATGTAAGTGTAACTCGACGCCAAACGATATACGATTAAAAAAAGACATTTTGAATGATAAATCATTTCGAGAACAGTATGAACACATAAACCCAGAGACGTTATTCAGAGTCAATAAATAGTAAATAAATATCAAAAGTTTCTAGAATCACAAGAGCAAAATATAAATTATTTTATTTTGGAAATAACATCTACAAATTGTTTTCCTTGCCGGAAAATTGAGAAAGGTTTGAAGAAGATTCATTAGACTGTTTATATTCATATACATTCGTTGATTATTTTGATAATCAACAGTGAAATTTTACATAATACTGACATTTTGGTATATATACATTGCATATTTGTGAGGATCTTGACTTCCCCATTAGAAAACTCGATATAAAATATAACTGTATACAGTACTTCACGAATAGTATATCTATACTAAAACTGAAACTTCTTGCGACACTTGCAAATATTTTAATTATTGATATTATCAGTAATACAGTAAATCGAGTGATACTTCTAAACATAGAGAAACAAAACTAACATTACATTGAGTAATTGCTGTGTAAAGTCATTACGAAAATTTCACTGTTTTAAAGCAGTGTTAAATACAATTATTTGGATACACACAATTTTTCATGCATTACAGTTTTAAATGTTTATTTCACACATGGAAGATGAGTTAATTTTAATTAAGAAAATGGGCTACGCACGCAGAATCGGACTTGGGAATTGAAAAGGAGGACGTGAGGCTTTCGCGTGGGTGGAAACCCGACGGGTGAGTCAGAAAAGGGAGGGAGTGCATCGCGGAAAAATATTCAAGAAAACTTCTAAAAGCATATCGTTAACATTTCGTAATAATCTGAAGAAATGAATGAATGAATACAAAGATATGAAGAAATGTCCATATTTTTTGCAGAGTTGAAAGACGAAATGCACAAGACATATGGAATGGCCGTACATAAAGAAATTTTTTAATATTTATTGTTATTATTCTTGTATGAAATATAATCTTGTGAGCCACTGAACAGCACGTATTCGTCTCGTCGATTCCAAATAAGGAGGTGGGGCTGACGGGGCCGGGAGGTGTAGAGCGGATGAGAACACTGAGGTGATTTGTCCGTGAGGTGAAAATACTTCAAAACACTCAAACCATATTTTTCGATCCATTTTGTAGCGAACCAAGTTGCGCATCCGAGAAATCGTCTTAAGAATATATCAAAATTTTATGAGTGTTTAAAAGTGCGGGATACAAATTACGAAATAGCGACGAGGATGAATTTTTCGGCAAACCTTTTGAGGATACGAATGTCGCGTATTTGTGGCTATGACGTGCGGTTGCCCGCGAGGAAGTCGGCGACGTGCCGGCCAGCGCGTGCCGCCACAAACCCGTTAGTTCCACTTTCCGCCGCGGGGGCGAGTGGAGGCGCCCGCGCTTGCGCAGTACATCAGAAACCCTCACCGCAGCCGGCACTTGCGTTGGAATGCTGAGCGGGAGAGAAAAAAATCCCGGTGCTTTCCTCGCACCTTTTCTGAACAACTGACGTCATTCACAGCCAAGTGAGAAAATGAAGGGAGGAGAAGAGGAGCTATGGAAGACAGGAATCAGTGGACAATCGCAGAATGACAATTTAATTTTCTGCCTTTAATGCTTTGCTATTGCTAAATAAATCGCTGTTTCTGCACACTGTTCTAATACAGAACAAACACACGGAATCGGTGGGTGGTACCAAGATCTCAAACGACATCTAAGGAAAAAGGATGTATTCCTGAATAAGAAAGAAATCTGATGGTGCACATTTTGATATTCGCAACCTTTTAAACGTAGATTCGATATCATTATTCGATCAACTATATTACAAATGTCGTAGGCAATAAGACCGCGTATTTATATCAGGGTTAATATTGCCATTATGGAGAAATAACATTGTGAAAGATTATTTTAAGAATTGTGTCAAATATTCAGTGTGGCATTAACATCGGAAATAACATTGCGGAAGATTATTTTAAGCATTGTGTCAAATATTCAGTGTACCATTACTTTGAATGGTAGATGACCTAATAATATTCATACCTAATAATAAGATTCAGGGTAATAATGGTTTTACAGTTGACTCACGATTATTCCAGTACCCGATCGCCGAGGCTCCGGTTTAACTGAGGCAATACACAGACAACAACAACAACAACAAAATGATTCCATTAAAAAGAAGAGCCGAAACTCAATGATCGCCTGTTGGAGCAACACTAACGTATGTCAAGGAAAAATAAAGTTGCCAAGTTTTTTTAAAAATATTCTTTACGAAACGATCTCCGAATTAACCGAGATTGTTCGTATCGTCTTGTTCGTTTTTGGTTGCAATAACCTCGAATAATCGCAAGCCTATGGTGTAATGTTGGAGTACCTACATAAAATGTTCATGACAGAAAACGTGAGCACTTCAGTCATTTGCGAAGTCACATGATAGTGTGAGACATAGGAGAGGCCCAGCGGATAATGTGGGCACGGTCGGTAACTAAACCCTCACGAAAAATTCCCAGCGGTAAAATACCAACTCGGAATTTGGGGTGAGAAAAATGTTTCGCAAACATCAAATTCAAAAAGTGAACGATGTTTTCGGTAATGTATCGACTCAAAACGCATGGCCGATCAACGATGTTACGAGATCGGCTCAACAGTATCACTATTTTACATGGGTGTAGAGACATAACCGACAAATTCGATACGCAAAAATTGTTAAATGCATTTATATTAATAACTGCAAAGCGCAGCTTTTCATTGCAAAAATTAACTCTGCTGACGTTACATAAAGTAAATGTGATGACAATTTAATGAGAAGCATGACAATTTAAAAAAAAATCTGTTTTGTATTTTTCTCTTCATATACATTTTGGGTGAGTGATAGAGGGGGAGGGGGGACCTCTACCCGAGACAACAACTCACTCGGACTTAACACCAATCCCCGTAGGGAAGGTCATCAATAACGAGTAACATCGACAAACAAGTTCTTGTTTGGTCAAGAGAGAGAGGGCTTCGACTTCTTTTCGCTAACGAAAAGCTTCAACAAACGGTATTATTCGCCGGTACATCTCGCCACCCCTCTCCGTCTTTCTAACTCAGGGCTTTTGAAAGAAGTGTGAGTGGGGTGGACGAGAAGGCGGCCGAAGCCGCTTTCTTCCCAGACCCCCCACCCACCCACCCAACGCCCCAGTAGAAGAGTCGTCCGAGTGCTGCACAGGCTTGAAAATGACGCCCAGCTTCGTCTTTACGCAGAGAATTAACTCTGCTATGATATATTCTGGTCTCCATTCCTAGTAGTTGAGCTGTCTGGTTCAACCCGTTTCTAGTTTGGAGTATTAGGAGAAAATGTCGTTTGTGCTATCCTACTGTTAACGGTACGATATAATTGTTTTAAAAATTCCAAATAAGTGGATAGAAATATTTCGAATTATAAAAAAGGGCCCAACGGTTGTTCGAGGATTAGGCGACATTTCAGTTGAAAGGAATTGTAGGTTCCAATCCCTACTGAAGCACGTGATAATTCGTGTGTTCAAACGTATGGCTTCACTATTTAACACAAAATAACCGTTGGATTTCGATGACTCCATCGTATGATAAATACAAAGATATGCGTGGTCACTTGGTGCTGCTAATCTAATCCAGAGAAACGAGTAATAATTATCTTTACCGTAAAGTAATAATTTTATATAAAGTACGTCAATTGGTCCATAGGAGCAAACACGAGCAAATTAATTAGTATTTTGAATAATGCACAACACTGAATATAAAGACGGAGAACAAGTGGAGGCCTTAGCAGATTTCTGCCTCTCGGGTGAAACAGTTTTGCTTTCAAAAGTCGATATGTTACAACTATGTAGGACAATTTTCCATGGTAATGACAGATTGTAAGGTGACGGCAGGGAAAGTAGTAGCGCCCAGACGCTATGCTAGGTCTAGATCCTGCCAGATGCCTAGCTAACGCAGGGCTTAGTTAACGCACGGCTTAGTTAACGCACGGCTTAGTTAACGCACGGCTTAGTGAACTCACGGCTTAGTTAACGCACAGGGCAGGGCGTTTCGAAAAGCAGAGCCGTTAACTGAAAACGTGAATGTCAACTGAATGCGTGCCGACAGCTTGCGGGACGACATTAAAATGTACCTCGTTCCTCCTACAGATCGCATCGCCAATATTTCTTTCTGAATTGTAATCCACAGTTCTCAGCCTTTCCCGCCATACCTGACATGAAAGGTGTTGATGGATGGGGATGGTGATTATGTTTTGAATGATGGCGGAGGAATGGTGGAATAAGAAGCAGGGAGATCCTCGAGAATATCTGTCTAAAAATCGTTTACCCCCACACACAAATGCCTCCGGGTCTGACGGAGAATTTGAACGCCTGTGCCCACAGATGGAAATTAAGCGGTCTGACGACTACCTCCCTCTTCATCCCATATCTCATTGCAAATCATGGAAGAGTCGCCATTAGCCTCTGATGTCGAGCGGGGATGGCCGAGGATGTGGTCACTAGGCGAGGCACCCTACCGCCGGCTGTAGTGCGGCCCCGAGGGGCTGTAGTGCTCGGTGTAGTGCGGGTGCGGGGCGCTGGGCGCGGGCTCCCAGGCCGCGTACGCCTGGTGGTGGTAGCCGCCGCCGCCAGCGCCCCCGCCCCCGCTCACGCTCCCGCCGTGCACGTGCAGGTGGATGGGCACCCCACCCGAGTGCCCGCCGCCGCCGCCAGACCTGCGAAAGAAGACGTACATTGAAATCGGGCCGAATCCACTGTATTCCACGTTTAAAAGTGTCGCTTCAAGGTCACAAGCTAGCAGGAAAGGAAACACTGTCATCCAATCGCGAGATTCGTCACGCCTTGCGGTTTTAGTATTGAAGCTCCCGATTGGATGACAGTGTTTTCCTCTCTGTTCAGACCGTGACCTTGAAGAGACACTGATTTAATCGAATTATAGTTAAAGGAAGGGGCAAAGAGCGTGTTCCCTGCAGAGTAATTGCCAGTACCTTTTCATTAATTTTACGTCAAAAAAAGTTAAAACAGCATGTTATGTATGCTATAGAAGCACAATTTGCTTTATTTGTAAAAGAATGTGTAAGGGAACTCTCAATTCACACAACTTACTAACTAAATATGCACTTCTGTTTTCTCAAAAATCAGCATAATGATCTGTAATATCTTGTAAGTTGTATATTATGTGAAAATATTATAAGGCATTCGTTTTGTGTAATGAATAAATCGTGCTCTTACCTCAAAACACTATCAAATCTGACAATGTAAATTATCTGTTTGCAGTTAATTTACACTAAAATACAGTAAATTCAAAATATCAAATTTAAAGTTAGAAAATCTGGACTGCGAACATTTGAGTTCAGTTGGATGCCCCAAATTTTGTCCATTGCTTCCGAAATCCGTTAAAGGGAGGTCCGTAGTACCAAAGTGTGAGTGTATTTGGCCACCACTCGTCTCACAGACATGTAAGAGTTCACGGGTTAAAGAAATTCCAGAGTGTAAGACAAACATTTTTCTTTTTTGAAGCAAAGAACACGAGTAACTGACTAAAAAGTGCTCGTTGAGAAGGTTCCCAGAAAAAAAAACAAAAAAATCCATCAGAGTAAAAATAAATTCTTCGCGCTTCCACATGTTACTGGCGAACTTTCACCATTGTGTGCAGTTCTAGTCGTAACCACCTCACAATAATTCATTCTGAATGAAGAATTCTGACTAAAACTAATTAAAAACCTCTCATTGTGGTAAGTGCTTGGAGAAAACAATGCAGGAAATTTTAACTTTCGTATAATTTTCCCATACATCGTTGAGAGTGAATTATTAATTTACAAACTAATTGAAATGGAACCAACAATATACTATAATTAACATTATTAACGCGATTGTGATACTACAACATATTCGGAAATTATTTAAACAGATATTAAACAGAGTATACCTCAATTCCCATTTATGAAATTACCTGACTTGTTGAAAATCGACAGGATGTGTTCAAGAATTTAATGGAATAATAACAAGAAGAGGCTTAGTAAAACTAGTCTGATTTTTATGCCATCTTATGAAGCATTAATTATTCCTTTATAGTGTCATTGATGGTTACAAACAATTTCGTCATATATTTGTCACCACCAGGATTTAAAAAGATGATGATATGAAGATGTAGAATACCCATTCAAAAAATATTAATTTAATGTGACTTCATCTCCTTAAGTTACGATTTCTATTTAACTATTTGTAGGCACTCTTTGCCTTTGAAGATGTAGGAATTTTGTACAAGCAATGCAGTAATCAAGCGAGAAATTTCTACAGTAAAACACTTAGCATTACACTGAAATAAATATACTCATTATTTACAAAAATAGAGGTACTCATTATTTTAAAAAATCTCATAAACATAATTTAATATCAGAAAATGTTTTCAATCTAATACGAGTAAAAGCATAATGTATGTTTTGTGATTTGTACACTGCCTAAGGATAAAAATATGACAATATTGTTCCCCACTATTTTTTATCATTTTCTCACGTGGCCAGTAGCTCACTTGCGGCACATGAGTGATTATAGATATGAGATTTTCGGCTAAACGAAAAACGTGACAAAGACGAAATTAAAAGAATTTTGTGTTTTCTTGGCGGGTTGAATTAGAGATGCTTAGAATTCAATCAAATTGTTTCGCAAGTTTTCGAAATAAAGTGTTTTAAACCGAATTGGCCTATTTTGGCGATAAAAGTGAAATTGTTCAGAAAACCATTAAACGTTAAAAATAGATACATCCATGTCTGTAGCCGTAGAAGAAAACAAAGATAAAATTAATTGTTTTTTATTCAGTTCCATAATATTCTTTCCAATTTGTTCTTATTCCTTTCTTATTCGCTCCAAAAATTCTAACAAAATAATAACGAGAAAAAGAATATCAGTTGTTGATTTAAACCTCGCCAAAATGCAAGCACTGATATCAGTTCATTTCAATTACTATCATAATTCGCCTTGAATTGTGTTTCCGGCCCCCAGGAAAGAGGAGCTGTCTAATAAAGCGTTTTGTGATCTATTCTGTTATTCTTTTTCAAATAAGCCTTAAAGTGAAGAGAAATTAATTTACGGAAAATTCCAAAGTGAATAACAAGACCATTGCTCTCAGGTTTTGCTTTATATATACCTAACCTCTCAGCAATTAACATTAAAAGATATAATTAAAAATTAAATATCAGATGCTTATCACAAGTAAAGGAAAATTAATACGAAATTGCTTATTATTTTCTTAAAATGTTGCGGTAAGGATTTTTCCCGCGAATTTGAAAAAATGACGTAAAAAAGTACCTCTAGCAGTGGCGCACGATTTGTACTCTCCCCGGCGAATGTAATTGTTTCTCTTACGCGCACATATGTTTTCGTTCAACGCTTTGCGTGACTACAAAATGCACACTAGGGAGCGTGCTGGTCACGACTAATGCACACAGGCGGTGTAAAAAAAACAACATTTGGGCGCTCTTAAAGGACCAAGCACCACGAAAATTAAAGCCTCCATGAAGAGAAGAAACAGACCTTTACTAACAAAACTCACTTTCTGTTTTTAAATGAAGGGAAAGTTATTGCGACGCAAAAACCTGGATTGTAGAAATCTAATAAACAGAACGATGCCATGATATCAAGTGATCTTAAAACAGGCACGTGGCACACAAAATATTTATCCTTGTCCTTACACGATTTTAAAACATGCATGCAGCCAAGTCTAGCCCAGAGGATGATGCCTGTTCTAGCACTTAGTCATTGTTATAAATGCTTTTGGAGTTTACTAAGCTTCTCTTTTCTTGGTCCACATTAGATAAAATGTAAATCACCAAAAATGTGGAGGTATAAAACAAAAGGAAATAAGTTCATCCTCGTACAATTTTGCATGTTCTATATTGTTGAATCGGAACCGTCATTTACGCTGATTTTCACGGAGAAACATCATGTTTCATGTTAAAAAAGAAATCAAAACAGGCAATTTTAATTTTCAAAATATTAATTTTACATATTTTTTAAAAAAATCGCTTGAAAAAAGCAAAACGTGGGTATGTGAACTGTTGTTATGAACCTCGACAAACGTATACTAAAGCCACGGTGTAACTCATATTCCTGTGTAATATAAACGTCATTGTCCTCAATGTTATGAAAGTAATTATTTTTTAGAAACAATATTTGCTTTCTAATACTTTGGAAAATGGTATTATGTTCAAAGTAGGCAAGCAATGTCAGAATATTGATTAAAATGAATGTACCACCCAACACATTCCATCGCGTATATGCACGTGTATACATCCGCTGTATGCTGCCTTGCGAACTACTTTATTCTGTGTATTCAACAACTAAAGCACTAGCATTCTTTAATTAAATTGTTCTCTACACATTCGTCTCACTCTTTCATCGGATAAAAAGAAATATTTTTACCTTCAAAAGATTCTACTATAAAATACGATCGGAAAATTTTATTGAGAAAATTAGTTTTGTCACAATCAACCTCTGCTAACTTTCTATATTTACAAGAAAGTGAAGTTATCGTTCATGACTCTTTCTGAAAAACTGTTACACATCTTACTCTTTCAAAAGAATTACTTTTTATTCCCTATTTCTTTATATTTATAAATAATATTTTTATTTATTGGAAACTGTCTTCAACAGAGCACATCGTTCTTGTCACACTAGCTATAATATTTTCAATAAACGTTTTGAATAATATAGAGAATACGATTAAATACAAAAGTTAAAAGAAGATGATAGTGGAAAGAAATTTACGATTACTAATTCTATACTAGTGCTTGTCACGATTTGTAACGTCTGAGTATCAAACCTCATGATGCCAGTAAAGAATGAAATATGAAGAAGTATACGGGGAAGAAATAGTAAAAATTCAAACAAAGTTCACAAAATCATAATTAAGGGGGAAAATAGAAGAAATTTTTGAAAAAAGGTTCCCAGCAAAAGCGAGAAAATCGACAAAAAGAGGACATGTTGAAAGGATTTGGTGTAAGTACGTGTAAATAATAGATGGGTTAGGAGCGGAATGAAAAATGTAAAATTAGACAAAGACCTGGTATAAATATGCAAGGAGAAGGAACTAGGAGTCAATGACCATTGAAATGCTATACGCAAAAATATAATTGTGTAGGGAATACGAAAACGAACACCAGACAGGTTGAGCATTAGGCACAATGCAGGTTCCCTGGTAATATTGGAAATAGCTACCTTGACCTACGTAATTCATGAATAGGTTGGAAAAAGAGAGAATCCGTAGAACTGGAAATATCGACTGCTCATGGCCGACCATCTTTCCGTTTGAGATGCACATATTAGTGATGCACATTAGTGCTATGTAAGGATTTTTGACTGTATCAACCTCGCAGATATTCGATGACTTCAATATCAAACAAACTTCCAGTTCAAACAATTATGGAATGAAGAACCATTTTCAAAAGCAAAGAATCGTAATGTAGTACTAGTGTGTTAATCACGAGGTAGAAGGAATGGGTTCTGGTAAAATATTAAGGCTGCTGAGATATTACCATGACGTGACTAAAACAAAATTGTAGCACGAAGTATTGCAACAGTCCGAGATGTACTAGATATTGATCAAGAAAGACTGCTAAATTAAGGTGGTGATTGAATATTGTTTCCGACCACATCAATGGTTATGAGTGCACCCGTTTGTGTAGTGCATGTTTTTTGGTCCGAATGCTTGCGGTGTCCCACTCACGCTGGTGCTGACCCCACGTTGGCTTGCGGGAGGTTTCTCTTTCTTAGTATCTCCCCCGCGTGGCACCACCCCAACCGGAAAAAAATTATGGTCCCGACAGATCTATTTCTGATAGAGTTGGAGCGTGTAAATGTGTGTGGGTGTAAGGGAAAAGGATAAACAAGGAAGGGGAAGGGAAGATCGTGCGCGGCCCATAGCCGTTTTGTTAGAACTCCGCTATCCACCTCGTATTGATCGGATAAGCCGAGGAAAACAGCCGATCAGAGCAGTCGGTCGGTAGAATTCTTCTGACAGCAACTGATTCGATCTAGGTATCTAGGTAGTGTCAATCATCCGCCACAGTGTGGGCTGAAACCCTAGAACCGGTCTTTGAAGTCAGTCGCTACAAAGAGCGGGAACACAACGTTTGAGCTAAATCAACCAGTGTGTTCCAATGGCACAATTTAAGAATTCAGTTCAATAAAGCATAAAATCATTTGATTCATTCCTTTTCATTTACTTTTTCTTGCGTACAGTTCTCTTCTACTCTAGATCATTATTACGTATGGCAATTTTTTCACTATTATCCATGTTTCATTAAATTCTCATGAATCGCGTTTGGGTCTAGTTATACGATTTTCGTTTTGTAAATTCGATTCTTACCTACTGCTTCATTTTCACTTCACATCTACACAGAACTTGGAGGCGAGCCAGATCCCTAGCCCGGGTTTTACTAGAGGAGTTCAAGGACGAAAGTAGATGCATGGCGAGAGAGATAAGAAGCCGTGCTTGTGTTTCCATTCCGAGACGAATTCCCGAAGAGAAGGGAGAAAAGCATGAAATAAACAGCCGCTTGCAAAAGTAAAGCATTAGAAGAAAAACAGGGAGTGTGCAGAGTGAGTGCGAAGAAAAACACGCCAAAGCACTAGAGGAGTG
Organism: Gryllus bimaculatus; assembly: GCA_017312745.1. Taxonomy (NCBI): domain Eukaryota; kingdom Metazoa; phylum Arthropoda; class Insecta; order Orthoptera; family Gryllidae; genus Gryllus; species Gryllus bimaculatus. The sequence continues at coordinate 2,718,160 of BOPP01000118.1, forward strand.
GAGACGGCCCGTTAACCGTGTTTTGACGCAGACAACAAGCTCAAGGGGTCAGGAGATCGCGTGGTGCAGTGCAGCAGGGAAGTGTCGGTGAGAGTAGTTTAGCACACCTTTGTGCCGGCAAGTGGAGGTGAGTACGGATGTATGCAGACGAGTGCCGTAAGTGCAGGTGGGGACGACCGCATGCTGCAATGTGGAGGTGAGTGCATGTGTGACAGGGTAGGTGTAGGTGAGTGCAGGTGGGCAAAACCTCCTACCGGCGAGTGCAGGTACGAGTGCAGGCGAGCTAGATCCCTAGCCCGGGTTTTACTAGAGGAGTTCAAGGACGAAAGTAGATGCATGGCCCGTGATCGGACACTCTGACCATAGTGCAGTTGAGTGTATGTGAATTGAGGTGCATTTGCAGCGGGGATAGGCGTGCAATTACGTGCAGCGCAAGTGAGCCCGGACTCGCTACCGCACGTCACCCAAGCCGTTGTCGCTCGCCTTACCTTAGTGCAGTTGAGAGATGTGAATAGAGATGCGTGCAAGCGGACTATAGGCGTGCAATTCAGTGCAGCGAGTGGCGGGGGGCGTACCGGACTCACCAGCCGTTGGTCGCTCGCCGTCACCTTATGCAGTTGAGAGTATGTGAATAGAGATGCGTTGAAGCGACTTTAGGCGTGCAATTAGGCAGGGCGAGCTGGCCGGGGTTAGCCGTGCGTACCGGACTCACCAGCCGTGTCGATCGCCCTTGAGCTGTGCCGTTGAGTGTATGTGAAAGAGAGTGCTGTGCAGCGCTATAGGCGTGCAATTAGTGCAGACGGTGGGCGGGTGCTACCGACTCACCAGCCTGTCGATACGCCTCTGCACTAGTGCAGTGAGAGTATGTGAATAGATATGCGTGCAGCGCGACTATAGCGTGCAATTAGTCAGGCGATGTGCCGGGTGCGTAACCTGACTCACCCACCGTGGTCGACTCGCCTTGACCTAGTGCAGTGAAGTATGTGAATAGGAGATGCGTGCAGGCGACGATAGGCCGTGCAATAGTGCAGGCGATAGGCCGGGGTGCGTACCGGACTCACCAGCCGTGGTCGCTCGCCTTACCTTAGTGCAGTTGAGAGAGTGCATAGAGATGCGTGCAGCTACTATAGGCGTTGAATTAGTGCAGGCGATGGCCGGGGTGCGTTCGCACTTCCACCACCGTGCGTCGCCGCCTTGACCTTAGTGCAGTTAGAGTATGTGAATAAGCATGCTTGCAGCGACTATAGGCGTGCATTACTGCAGGCGATGCCTGGTGCGACCGGACTCCACCAGCCTTGTCGCTCGCCTGGACCCTTAGTGCAGTTAGAGTATGTGAATAGAGATGCGGCAGGGACTTATAGGCAGTGCAATATACGTGCAGGCGAGTGGCCGAGGTGCCGTACCGGACCTCACCAGCCTTGGTCGATCGCCTTGAGCTTGGTGCGTTGAGTGTATGTGAAGAGATGTGACGTGCAGGCGACTATGCGTGCAATTACGTGCAGACGAGTGGCGGTGCCGTACCGGATTACAGCGTCGGGTTGCGCCATATGCCTTAGTGCAGAAGTGTATGGTGGATAGAGTTGCGTGCAAGCGGACTCATAGACATGCAATTAATTCAGACGAGTTCTCGGGTGCTACGGCCGTTGAATCGGACGCCTAGACCTTTAATGCAAGTTGAGAGTATGTGAAATTAAAGGTGAGTGCAGGCAAGCATAGGCGGGTGAAAGGCGTGCAATTAGTCGCGGCGGTGGCCGGGGTGCGTTACCGGAACTCCCGCCGTGGCGCGTCGCCTTGACCTTAGTGCAGTTGAGAGTATCTGTGAATAGAAGATGCGTGCAGGCACCTTTAGCGTGCCAATTAGTGCAGGCGATGTGGCCGGGGGTGCGTAACGCGTCACCAGCCGTTGGTCGCTCGCCTCTGACCTTATTTCGGCAGTTGAGAGTATGGAATAGAGAGTGCGTGCAGGGCGACTATAGCGTGCAATTAGTGCAGGCGAGTGGCCGGCGGTGCGTACCGGACTCACCAGCCGTCGTTCGATCGCCTTGACCTTAGATGCAAGTGAGAGTATTGAATAGAGATGCGGGCAGCGCGACTTAGCGTGCAAATTAGTGCAGGCGAGTGGCCGGGGTGGCTACCGGGACTCACCAGCCGTGGTCGATCGCCTTGAGCTTGGTGCAGTTGAGTGTATTAGAGAGGTGCTGTGCAGCGACATATAGGCGTGCAATTTACGTCAGCGCGAGTGGCCGGGGTGCGTCCGACTCACAGCCGTGGTCGATCGCCTGGACCTGTAGCTCCAGTTGGAGTATATGTGAATAGAGATGCGTGCAGGCACCTAATAGCATGCAATTATGGCAGCGACGTGGCCGGGGTGCGTCCGGACTCACCAGCCGTGGTCGATCGCCTTGACCTTAGTTGCAGTGAGAGTATCGTGAATAAATGCGTGCAGGCGACTATAGGCGTGCAATTTAGTGCAGGCGAGTGGCCGGGGTGCGTACCGGACTCACAGCCTTGGTCCGGCTCGCCTGACCTTAGCATGAGAGTATGTGAATAGGAGATGCGTGCAGCGAACTGATAGGCGTGCAATTAGTGCACGCAGTGTCCGGGTGCGATACGACTCACACCGGGTCGATCGCCTTGAGCTTGTGTTGCAGTTGCAGTGTATTTGTGAAGAGAGGTGCGTGCAGGCGATATAAGGCGTGCAATTAGGCAGACGGAGTGGCGGTGTTACCCGACTCACCAGCCGTGTCGCATCGCCTTGACCTTAGTGCAGTTGAGAGAGTATAGGAATAAGAATGCGTGCAGACGACTATAGCGTGCAATTAGTGCAGGCGATTGGCCGGGTGCGTACCGGACTCACCAGCCGTGTCGCTTTTTTTTGTCTTTTTTTATTTTTTTTTTTCGGGGCCTGACCCTAGGCAGTTAGAGTATTGTGAAATAGAGATCGTGCAGGGACTATAGGCTGCAATTAGTGCACCGATGGCCGGGGTGGCTTACCGACTCACCAGCCGTGGTTCGATCCTGAGTTGGCTGCCATGAGATGTAGTGAAGAGAGGTGCTGCAGCGACATAGGCGTGCAATTAGTGCAGACGAGGTGGCGGGGCATACCTTGGATTTACGGCCGTGGGCTGTGGCGCCATGACCTTAGTAGCAGTTAAGTGTATGTTGGATAGAGTGCGTGCAAGCGACTATAGACATGCAATTATCAGACGAGGTCTCGGTGCGTACCGGCCTGTCGGAGCGCCTAGACTAGCTGCAGTGAGAGTATGTGAATAAAGGTGAGTGCAGGCAAGCATAGGCGGGTGAAGGCGTGCAATTAGTGCAGGCGAGTGGCCGGGGTGCGTACCGGACTCACCAGCCGTGGTCGCTGGCCTTGAGCTTGGTGACGGCGGCGAGGTTGGCGGCGCCGAGGGCGAGCAGCAGGAGGCCGATGGCCACCGACTTGACGGCCAGCGCGATGAGCACGCCCAGCAGCGTCGTGATGACGCCCAGCTTGTACACGATGGGCAGCAGCAGCAGCAGGCGCTTGCGCGGGCCGCCGAAGGTGCGGGCCGCCCGCGCGCCAGCCCCCGCCTCCTCCACCTCCGCCTCCGCCGCGTCGGACGCGCTCGCGTTCATCGCCGCAGCTGCCTCCGGCTCTGCAGCACACGACAAAAGGCTTGCCACGCACGCTTCGCGATGCACAAAATAAACTGCAGCTTTTTAAATTATATTCACCACGGTCAGTTGCTATTAATAACCAGGCGCTCGGATTCTGATGACTTAAAAATTCTTTGAAAATGAGCTATAAAATGACGAAAAAATAAGAGGAAAATTATCCATGAAATGACTTAAAATAACGGGAAACGACCTATTTTATTTAAATACTAAAAACATTGTATAAAATGTTTATTTGTTCAACGAATTTTACAATTTAAAGTAAAATTTAGTAACAATGTATAAAAATATAATTAAATTAAAGTCTTTATTTTAGGAGGAAATGTAATCATTAGATCCGATTTTCCAACCGTTAGTTTTGAAAGGTCGAAGAAGTTATCAAGTTATCGAAGATCCGTGTAATTTTGAGAGTTTGGAAAACAGAGTCCAATGTAGTTACGAATGTCCTCGTGAACGTGAATTGATTACACAGTAATAATTTTGTTTTAGTTGGTTATTGTATATTCATCTTCACGAACAAATAACATGAAAAGGAAACACAATGCGTCAAAATGAGAAAAATCACATAAAGATAAAGAAAGTAAACATTGAAAATGGCAAAAAATGATAAAAATGGTCCGATAACAATCATTTGTCTATTTCTATCATCTGTTTGTCGTGATAAACATTTACATGTCAGCTACATCAAGAATGTACCAATCAAAAGATGGCATGTCATCAGAATCCGAACCCTATACACACAATTCAATGACATTACATAATTTATGTCATTTTTTATGTTATATCCATTAAATATTTTAAAACAAATTTAGAAAAACGGTCAATTATATTATTTCATTTTATTAATATTTCTTGAATTATTAAATGTTCACATTCTTATCGCCGTTTCGACACCTGGAACTTACCCTCATTTTTCAAGACCTAGGGTTAATTTTGAGATGATACAGATTTTCTAAGTTCGTGGTCAAAAGGTTATGTTCGTTGACTACAAAATTCACATAAAATGGCCTTTTTTTAATTGAGAAATGAAATGGCAAGTTAAACTTTTTTAGTTTAGTTAGAAATGGCGAGTTAAAAAATAAAAACAAGTATTAGTTGTGTTAGGTACAAGTATATTTTATGTTTTGCAAGACTGGCCTTCTCAGCAATATTTTTGAAGAGGTTATGTAAGTCCTTGAAGCGTAGAATAATAAATGCATTTAATCGCAAAAATGTAAAATAGTGCAGGGCGTCGCGAACAGTCGCGAAAAGGCTCTTTTCTCACTTACCACCCGTGTGTAGGAAATCTCTTCCTCAAGGCCAAGAGAAGAACATAAGTGCAAAGATATTGCTTCCACCCTTAGTCTGCTTTCTCCGAAAGAAAACCAAACGAAATATCAAAGAGACAAGCAAATCTGTAGTACTACGTAGTTACAAATGTCTGTCAAGAAAAACGTGTAATGTCGTTTCGCATCTACTAGAGTGCTTGGCAGAGAATCTGCAAATAAGTCGGAAAATCACGATTAGCATTCATTCTAAACAACATCAGTTTGCCTATTAACGACCACTCACTGTCAAACTGCAAGGCCGTTCCGTTGGCCCGTGCGCTGACGTGCTGGTCGCCGTGGGGCGAGGCGCTCGAAGAGGCGAAGGCGACGGCGTCAGCGCCGCCCGTGGCGAGGGCAAGGCCAAGGCCAAGGTCAAGGGCGACGGCGGCCACCAGGGCCAGCGCTGTGGGCCTCGCCTTCATCGTGGTACACCTGGAACAGCAGAGGTGAGTTAGAATAGACCCTTCTGCAACAAGTCCATGTGAACACTTTATTTCACAAACAAAGTACGTCAGTATTGTGCACTTTTGTTTCGGTTCGGTGATTTAATGCAATCAAATTAATTGTCGGGAAAAATAGTGTAACGTATTAGCCAGCGTGCCTCGTGGCATCTATTTGGGGACGCTTGGCACAGGATTAGCCTCGCCACAGGAAGAAGGGTTTTTCCGTAAAGGCATGAACGCGTAAACGGGAGACACAAGGTTTTGGCGTCTTCCGGCTTATAGATGCTTTTCACTGTTATTACAAGCGAGGCGGTGGCGTGACGTAGTAGGTCACGTGGGCCTTGCCTATATAACAGAGTGTACAGAGCCAGTGGGTGGGTTCTGGAGACAGCGGGAGAACCTCGTGCGTGTGCACAAAACTTGGCGCCACGACGGTGCATATGCGAGCCAGGCTCGCGAGGCTCGAGTCACTAGTTGACGAAGCCTGCGGACTTTAGGTCCTTGGGTGACTGCGGTCACGGGGGAGCGATGCTGTGTGCGTGCTCCGAGGTGAAGAGTGGTTGAGTGCCACGATTCACGCCGATTCTCAATCGGATAAGATCGCTCCTGCGATCGAGGCAAACCAGCCGTTGGTGCGCCAGAACGGACTTTGTGTCCCAGCGTGACATCCGGTCACGGAAGCTAGGCTTTGTGCGCGCTTCAAAAGTAGGAGTGGCGAATGCCACAATCAAAATCATCTTCAATCGGGTTTGGATCGCTCCCGCAATCAGGGGATAGTAGGTCTATCAGAGCTAGGATGTAAGTAGATTATTAAGTGTATATATGTGTTTTGTTTTCTTTGTTAATAAATATATTGTTATACGCATAACTATACATAAAGCTCTGTGTCTGTGGTCGCTGTGAGTATCCATGACGTCACAATAGATTACGTACGCAGTTGAATAGATTAATAACAACCTTCTCAAGAGTTTGGAGGTTAAATTTCAAAACCTTCAAATGTGGACTTCAAAATTTCAACATTTCGAACTTGTTTTCTGCACTACCCCCGCCGTAAAAATATCTGTGTTGGAACAGATGTACGTCTTCCTGGCTTTTATTTATGTATCAGTTCCTCTTTCAGCACTAATGAATGGAAGCTACTACTTACTTTCATTGTTTGATTGGGAAGTATTACTTGCGGTACGCGTACCGCAAAGAATATTTCGTTCACCAATTACTCACTTTGTCTTCTAACTTTCTTAAAGAAATGTTGAACGGGGTTTGTTTCCGAAACTTCCTCGAATGCAATCTTCACAATAGTCAATAAACTAAATAAATAATAATTCGAATGTTAAGATGAATTTTCGGATATTTTATTAAAAACTTGCCTCTATGCACCCACATTTTCAGTGCTTCTTTATGTATAGGGATATCCAAATATTTTCACAACACCAAGAATTAAGCCACTTTTTAAAAAGGGCTACAAAAATTAAATTAAAAATAATCGGTCCTATTTTGTCAGTTTTCTCCAAAATATTAGAGAGGCTTTTGTACACATGAATGGAAATCTTTCTCAGGTGAAACAAAGAGTATTCAGACTATCAATATGGACTAAGAAAACCAAATTGTGTAGAATCTGTCATCCCCCTGTTTTAGAGGCATTCCTTCAACAATGCATCAAAATGAAGTTCCCATTTGGACATATTTAGATTTTTAAAATTTTTGATATCATTGACCAGATAATTTTGCTCTCAAAATTACTTTCATATTAAATATCGTGGTATTTCCGTAGATGGAATATCCTCGTACCTTAAACATGCAAGAATTAGAAATCCTGTACTGGTACGAAATACCATTATTAATTAACAATAACCATAAAATTAACAGTATAAGTTTATGTTAATCTCTCTCCCTCACACAAGAACAATTGCCTTACTTAAGCGACTAATGTTACACGGAATGAAGGAAAAAGCGTTCAAATGATTTGTTCTTTATTCTTACATTTACGGTCATTAATAATCTACCAACCCGTTTAATGTGCGAATAAACCGGTGAATTCACTAAATAGTCATATTTCGGACATGATCTTAACGTATACAGTTGTTACAGAAATGGAGAATATTGATTGCCAAATGATCGGACGACCATTGAAGTTATAAACATTCGTCCGAAACCCAGAAGGCCGTGGTTGCACAGCATTGTAGAGGAGCAGTGGCATCGTGGGAGACGACAATGGCGACCCCCGGACAGTGCAGCAGACACACGTACTTACGTACTTCAAGAAACGTTTACACAGGGACAGCTAGATGACCGACAGTCTACAAGACAGTACTTAGCGTTGTGTAAACACTTCGACAGCGCGGAAGATAGTTCGTATGATGTCCCGTCACACTTGCCGGGCGCTCTTCAAGTTTTGAGACACGACAGTAGACACTGAATGGAGAGAATAGTCAGCTATCCACGTGAAAACGCGCATCGCAGAGCATACGACAGGGATGTGTTTGTCATGGGCTTGTAATGAGTAGTCCAGCGGATTAATTTCCTGCCTACCCCCATTACGCGCGCTTTCGCAGCTCTGGCGGGCAGAGGTGCGGCTCTTAAATGCAGCATGCCCGCGGAAGCATGCATCGTGTAGGCCTTCATTGGAGGAATCATTACTCTAACGGAAGTGAATAAGAAATGAATGGGTCGGGAAAACTATGCTTCTCCCCATTTAATCAATTTTTGTAAGCCAGAGAAATACTTATTTGCAAATCAAGTCATGTGTACGCATCTTACTGTTTTTATACACTATGAATGGAATAGTAAGTGTATTGATCCATTGTACATAACGATACGTTTGTGTCCTTTTGTACATAGTTTGATTATAATGATTGTATTTTTTGTTCATTCTCATAGCTTTATTTTGCTTATGTAAAATGAGAGTTAGTACGATATGACCCCAACTCCGTGAAAATGGGCAGCAGCTGCAGTTCTCTGCTCGAGAATGAAGTGGGCTCCAAACAATTAGCACAAAATACCCATTAAAGTCGTCATGCATAACCACATTTGTAGGTATGTTGTTAGAAGTCTCACACAGAGTAGTTTTTTAATTAAAGAGCGCTGCATACATAAATTTTGGTAAGTTGTGAGATTTATTTAGCACTGTATATTTTCACACAAAAAAATTGTTGTACATTTTTAAAGGGTGCATGTTTTGTCTCTGGATATAATTAAAGGACAAAAGTGGTTTGAGAATGGGAAATGTTGAAATAGACTTTTCAGAACAAAGGCTATTTTAATGGGACCAAATCTCTAGAAAGGTCTTTTCCTCAATAACAGTTATAGTTGGCATTTCATTGAGACTTATAACTGTGACCTTTTATCTACCACTACACCATAGCTGCCAGTTTCCTAAGTATTACTTAAATATTCCTAAGCATTACAAAAAACGAAGCATGCGTTTCCAGCATGCTTCGTCCCTCATACAGGTCCTTAGTGTCTTCAATACATGTGTGTGTGTGTGTGTGTGTGTGTGTGTGTGTGTGCAATGCAAATAATATTTCAGATATTCTAAGTAATTTTGTAACAACTAGTAGCCCATCCAGCAAACATTCTGATGGCCAAACTATACAAAATGCTTTTTCCAAAAAGTAGCACGATATTACTCAAGAACAACAAATAAAGTACTCTAACACTGCAACAAATTAAATATATTTACAAAACTCGTTTCCGTCTTAAAAGAACATAATATATTAAACATGCAAATACAGCCCAACACTTTTTTTATGACAGTCATATCAACAAATATATAACGATATATAACGTAACACGTTGATAGCAAAATAGCTGGCGGCCTCTTCCTTCGATCCTTGCTGCCGTAGAACATCAGCTATGTTGCAAAAAGTCATCCACAGAGTATTCAGCCAGTACGCGCAGTGTAATAAAAGGTGGAATAACAATATTTGCACTCTTCAGTCAAAATTGAAATTGTTTTATTGTTTTTATATTCATTCCGAGATCCTCGGTATTTAACAAAACGAGGCACCTCTCACACGGTCAAAGGCTGTATAGTTTTCTTTTAATTCCTGCACGTAATGGAAATTAGTAACATAGATACATTTTTGATTGTCGGTCAGCAAATCCCAAAAACAGCGGTTAAGTGATAATTTGCTATTGCTTTAACTTATGTATAACGTACACTCATTTGGAGATGTGTTATAGTGATTTTGTTTCTGAATAGCAGTCAGAGTGTACATCCGGTTTCAAGCTTTGGGCATTCGTGCTCCACATTTCTTTTAGGAATCAGTACCGTGAGCGTGCAGAACTCTCGGAGTTCTCTTAGATATTTATTATTTATTATTAGATATTCTAATGCTCGATATGCTCTACATCGCTCAGTCCATTTAACTCACTACTACTCTAGTCAACGTAGGTTTCATCTGCAAAAAGATTCCCTTGAGCTGAACTGTCGGTAAGACCTTTGTCCTGATGTTTTATAAAAGGGGTGAAAGTTACGACCGATAGGACATGTTCGTTGTAAAATATCAGAGGTTAAACGCCAGTAAATTGATCAAATGTCACGAAATTTGCGAAAAATCGTTTTTCGTAATAATCCTGGTGTTTATGAATTTTCTGATAAATATCTTTTTTTACAGGATTTGGAGATGTAAAATATTCTACAAAATTTGTTCTAAATAAATTGTTGTGCGACTTAGTTTTCGAGATATTTAAAGTTACAAATATGCAAGATATCGTTTTTACACATCGCCTTCAATTTGCGACTCTTCTTGTTCAATGGATGTCTCATTCTGATTCTTCTGTGCTAAAAGATCGATTAAATTAACATCGTGTTGCTCTGAAAGAACCATCTGATTCTGAAATTGGCTTAGATGCGTTGAGACTACACTGTCCATGGCAATATACGTAACGACTAAGGGGCGGATTTTGATGACCTAAAAAATTGCCAAAATGACCAATAAAATTCTCCTAAAACGTTTTAAAAATGCCCTAAAACAAAGATAAATGACGTAAAAATTGACAAAACCACTTCAGATCAACAAGTCTAGCTGTTGGATATGTTACTAATGTAATCGAGGGATCTTCCCGTTGTGTGAGTGATCTCAACTTGCTAACTTAGGGTTTGGACTGTTCTTTAAAAGAAAATAACTGCCTTTATTTATCGCGAAATCGGCGGAAATTACAATGGCGCCGATGAGCTTCACAAGATTTGCATTTCTGCGCTTGACTAGCGAGCGGTTCACACCTCGTCCGCTGCTTATCGCTCCGCAGTACCTCGACTGTGCCAGTGATAAGAAGTGCCCCAGCGGGGCCGTGTTTCGGCCGTTCAGCAAGTGAGTGACTTGTTTAAACATCTCTGTGCAGTGAAGTGCATTTTAGTAAGTGTTTATTACTAGAAATATCAGCACGAAGTGTTGCCTCCCCGGCGACGGGCCCTCCAGGGCCACTTAGCGCGATCTTTGTTAAATGTTCAATCCAAAAATGCCAAAAAACGCGAATGCATCATTTCCTCCGCTATCAGGTGTGGTGTCGTCAGCTCTATACGCACTTAACGACTATCATTATACAGAACTGCATCTAACTAATCACCTACAGCAGTAGCAGCAACAGCAACCGCAATAGCAACAGCATCAGCTATATGCAGCGAGCCAACCTGCGAATTCAACCTTCACGCACCTGTCTACACCACCCGTGGGATATTCTCAACCGTCTCCACAGGTAAGTACAGCGCATTCTCCTTCTCATAAGCGCCCCAGATTGCAAGATGCTGGGTATAACCAAGCTTCGTATGTACAGGAATCCAGCATGCCTTGTAGTGCAAATGTGCCTCTATATAACATCCCAACCGGCAATAGATTTTTCACTCTTGATCCTGACCCCGACCCAGAGCAAAGTGCCTCAACGATTCTCCTTCCTCACAACCGATAAAGATACCTCCAATCATTATTCATGATCATCCTACTTATTCGGAACCCTTTCAAAAAATAAGGAATTGCTTAAACATGATAGTTTTGTTACTAAAATCAGATGACATTATACTGAAATCAGAACAAGTACAGTCGAAGACTTTACTTTACTTTGTAAGCACTAGTCAACGAAAGGGCTGTACTATCATACTTACAGGTACCCGACAAAAACTACTAATTCTGTGGTGCTACGAAATGTCCCAACATCCTATAGTGAGGAAGAAATACATCAAGAACTAGTAAACTAAAATTAACCGGTAATAACAGTTAGACTGACTGATTCTAATCGTAAGCCTTGGCCTTTAGGTGCAGTTACTCCTACGAAATCATCAGAAAGCAGGGCACTATATTACCTAAAAGAACTGTTCAATGCTATAATCACGGTTGAAGAGCGTCGTCATAGACCCGGGCCAGTGCAGTGTCGAGGTTGTCAGATATTCGGACACACAAAAAAGAATTGTGGTAGTTCGCCTCGTTGCGGCAAATGTGCAAGGCCGCATGCCACGGTTGAAGGTTCTAGTACTAATACCAAATGTTCACTCTGCGGAAAGGTTCACCGGTCGCTTATAACAACTTTAGTTGTAACATTCAAGTCGAGACTCGTATCGAACGGCAATCCAATCATCGACCCGTAGTTTTCTCACTCGACGCAACTCCAGAAGAAATTCGCCCCGCTCAGCCATATCATTTACGTAAACTTCCCATATTATCAGATGCCATTTACACATCTTCTACTTCCACTGCCATTACTCCGTACTACGCAGGAAATCGACAGCGCCATAGACTCACTCATACTATATTAGATGCCCTCGACTTAACGGCCCCCACAGCCCATCAACTTCGCTTCCAGCAATACCACCTGTAGTGTATTGCTGATCGAGTGTAAACGATATATTCGTAATCAGACAATTCGTAATTGAGACATCGATCTCCTCTCTTAAAATGTTATTTAAACCTCCTAACTAAAATTGCGAAACAACGTTTGGCGTCCATCCACGCTCAAAAGATTCATCTTCAAACTCAAACGGCAAACCCATCTGATCATACACTGTGGAATGTAACCTGACGTCTTTTGCGCAAACTTACCAATCTACCCGCCCTTGTTACTCCAACTGGAGAAGCATCTTCTCTTTCCGATAAATGCGATATGTTGGGTAATTATTTTGCATCAACCTTTACTTCTTACCCTTCTCAAAATTGGTACCACGATAATCATATTGAAGAAGAAATTGCACGACCAGAAATAACGGATGCTGAATGCCTTAATTTCACCATCAGAAATCATCAAAAATCTTTCACTAGCAGCCCCGAAATTATCAAATGGCAATGATCTAAAATCAACTTTTTTATTAAAATTCCTTTCCATAGAAGTAATCGTACATATTACAGCAATATTTAATGCCGCTTTGAGACAAACTTAATTTTCTGATAAATGGAAACACGCCCACATTATTGCCATTCTAAAGCCAGGGAAAGATCAAAATCATCCAACGAAAAGCTAAAAAATGACTTATTAGTCAAAATCGACGAAAGATGCAAAACGATTGCAAAAGATGCAAAACAAAAAATTGGTTGTTTCATTTTGTCATAACATAAAATTAATTCATATACTAAACGGCATTGTTCTAAAATGAAAAGAAAAAAATGACATTTCATTAAAATCCGTTCCCTAGTAACGACCAAACTGTGGAGCATTGTAATCTTACTGTACTGCATCCACAGTCTGATATCGAGCATATCCCGTATGCACTCTTCTTGAAAAATATTGTACTCGTATTCACATTTGGTCAGGTTCTGGTGGCAAAAATTTTAATATTGTCTCCAAGACACTATTCTTCAAGTCCACCCCTAATTTTGAGGCTGTAATATTTCCCTTACTTAGTTTGTACCAGATAGTAAAACCGATTTAAATGTTGAGCTGCTACATATGTAAGCGGAATTAATGATACTTTCACCGGTCTGTTTAGCCTTGTTGATTTTTTGAACATTCATTACACAGTCTTTACTAAAATGACAAGAAATTGTATAAATAAAAAATTAATATTTTATGTAAAAATTGTTTTGCCCAATTTTATGTTATGACAAAAAAAGCTTTATGGCAGATTTCCCTGCAAAAATGCATCAAGTTTCTTCCTTTAAAAATGTTTTTATTATTGTGGTATTTTTTAAGATACATTCGCTCGAATTAAAAAAAAAACAATGTCCTATTATATATGAGAAGAACGTATTACGGAAGAAAAACACATTTGGCTAAGCGTCGTGTAAAGCATGTTTTGCACGAGGGTAGTTTTTTCGTAATTGCGGCCATTTCCAGTGATGCGGTCGGGGGCCTGTTAAGGCAGACGAGTGAGGGACGCGCAGTAATGAGTGCGACGAGCAGTAATCGCCCGTGAAACGAAGAGCGGCGTGGAGGGGCCGGAAGCGCGGCCGGCGGAAGAGCGGCACGAGCGCCGACCGCTAAGCGGCCGCGGCCATTTGCACGCGCCTCAAAGCGCGGCGAAATGGCGGTCGCGCTCCACGGACCCCGCCCCCCTCCACGTCCCGCCCCGCTCAATGAGCCCACAGCCGACATTACCGTTGTTTCGGTAGCCACGCTGACCGAAGGATCCTAGTTTGAGTACCGTTGGTCGTGGATTTCCGACACTAGCTGCATAGCTAGATCGAAGTCAGTCCGTGTTTAGAGAATTCTAACGATCAGCCGCTCTGATCGGTAGGTTTCCGAGCATTTTTCTGAACAATATTGGACGAATGCCGCTACAGTATCCTAATAAAAGAGCCACGGCCCGCGCGCGATATTTCTTTTATCTTCCTTCTCCTATCATCTCCTCTAACTCACACACACCGTACATATCGGGAGACCAGACGAGAGCTTAGAGCGTGCCTCGGTTCGGGCGGCACCCCGCTGGGGAGCTATCTGGAACATCAAATACGACTCCATCTCTTGGTTAACTCCTGGGCGAAAATTGTACGCTATATCGTAACAGTCGAAAATCGGTTGGCCGGGCTATAATGTCTTATTATTTTACAAAGTTCTTTGGTTGCAGGGGACAGTGTCTTTCATATTACGCGCTGTGAAACGCGAATCACATTAATGTTTTCCTCACCCTAGGGACTCTAGTTTGTAATGGGACTCTCATTTGCAATGGTAAGAGTAGAGGTAAGGGCGAGTTGCTATTTTGTTAGCAATGCAGAAAAACCATACATGCAATTCCTGTAGTGATGTAAATAAGTTTTCTATAACTCGGAAACGAAAATAACTATTTTTCAAATATTGCTTAGCTTGCGATTTTTAAAATTTATTTTTAAAATTAATTTTTATAAATTCATGTTAAACTTTTACTCACCTTTCAACTATTTATAGTTAAAATGACGGGAAGAAAATTAAAAATCTCAAGAAAACGTGCGCAGAAAATTTTCTCCTCCCTACGTCACATACAATTTTTACTGTTTTTGACAAAATTAATCTAATTCTAAATCTAAATCTCTAGTTTGCATTTGTATGTCAATCCAAAATACATTATTGACCCATGATTTCCCATTTTAATTTAATAGTTTGTTTTAATTTTACAGAGTAGGTTAAAGACCTTTCCTACTTCTTAATAATTGGTCCAAGAAAATATCTTTATTGATTCCGAGCGAAAGATAGTTTAACTACTCTAGTGAGCAGTTTTTGCGGCGGTGACGAAAATTAACCAGGCGAAGCCTTGTTTCGATTATATTAATTTTTGTATTTGGCAGAAACAAATAAATTAAATTAAACTCTTATTATTGTTTTCTGTAATGAATTATTATTATTATTATTATTATTATTATTATTATTATTATTATTATTATTATTTTATTATATTATTATTTTATTATATTATTATTATTATATTATTATATTATTATTATTACCGTAGTTTTAGCATCACACAAGGAATGCCACAAACGCCATAGCAACGATCCCCCCCCCCCTAATTGTGAAGACCAAGAATGAAAATACAAAATGTACAACAGCAAGATCACAATGTCAACTAACTTAAATAGATGAAAATTGAGCATCTAAATGATCAGGGAAAACAGAAGTAAGATATCAATTCTCCGTTTGGAAAGAGCTCAATTTTTTAATTCAAATAAAATTACATCAATGCGCAGGCGTACATGCGGCATCCTTCATTGCGATGCTGATTTGCGCCTCCCACGTTGTTGACAGCGGGTGGTGGATTCCTTGGGAGACTACTTCAAAGAACTGAAATACTTTATATTCCCGCTGAAGCGGTCTGCCGCTGAAGCGGTCCCGCTGAAGCTGACCAGGAGGTCCTAGGGTTTGTGTCCCGGCAGCGGCTGATTCTAGACTAGCTGCGTAGCTAGGTCGAATTCAGGCGCTCTCTAGAGAACTCTAGACGCTAGCTGCTCTGATCGGTTTGTTTTCTCGGTTTCGCTCATCAATACTAGGTGAATACCAGATCAGTATCCTAACATGCGGGCCACGGATCACGCGCGATCTTCTTTTTCTTGCTAGTCTCCTCCTATCTTACACACACACATACACACACATATTCACTCACATTCACTCACATTCACCAATATACACGTTCTAGTGGGGGAAGAGTAGTACTACTTCCAGGCTATATCTTGGGTCTCGCAAGGAGTAATGACGCTGAAGTTGCTGAAGCACCCGGAAAGAAGAAAATACTCACATACTGCGGAAATAAAGATATATACTACGTGTATGTGTATATGTATATGATTTATGATATTAGTCAAATAAACTGATTTTTAACGATTGAAATTTCTTAATTCGCGTTTACTCAGTTTTGATATAGATATCTTTCTTATAGTATTTGTTCATTCATTACACGTTAGCATTTATCGTGAGCTTCTAATGGCGCCCTTTACAATTTTCTGACTGACGACCACTGTTATAGTGGGCGGGAATGCCAGGGCATTTACAGTAATTCTCATACAAGAGACGCTAAGGCAACATGGCAGTTAATTAAAAAACGTGAATGAACGCACTAATTGCAGCAAACGCATTCGCTAATTTTTTACCATTTGTTCCTCGGTGACTGAAAGACGTCCGTGATCGTGTCCAACGTTATGCATTAGTTCTGCGGCTTCAGACTTAGGCGGAGTCGCTCTTCCGTGTTTCGCAGACTCGGAATTTCCTCAAGCCATCCCCGCTTCGCCTGGCCACACCAGTCCGCCTCAGGCGAACCTGCTCCGCTGGAATGGCCTGTCGCCGTTAGCTGCACGTTTCTCATCCAGGGCGAATGAGATTCACTTGCCGCACGACAGCTCTCCGCAGCGCAATCGGACTCCCTTCGGGCCGTTGACGCGAAGATGCAAACGTATTCCCTGCCCCTAATTCTCAGCAGGTCTGGCACGAGTAATTAATTTATAAGTTAATTAATTACACGCACTTTCGGATTTTCTGATTACTTTCTAATGCCAACGCTCAATTTTGTTACAGGTATTCGGGAATTTTTATATGTAATAAACTATCGACTTTAACGGTCTAATCTAAAACATTACTGTTGCAAAGTTTCAGAATAAAATTTAGTATGAAATATTGTGTATTCTACTCGGAATGTACCATGATAGAGAGAATACTTATTCATTGATTCCCTACGCGGTATGCAATGTAATTTTACTTTCTATTATAAAAAATCAGAATGGTCGAAAAAACAAACCTATCAAATTACTCAATTATGACTTGAGCACATTGATTTTCTTCTACTTCGACGGAAGACATTTTTTTCGGTCATTAAACACCATCGGAATCAATATTTTAAAAAGGGACCCTAATAGTTTCAAAATAGTGCCATTTTGAAGTACATTCATGATTCTTTTTCCTTTATCAAACCAACAAGAATGGCATTATTGGAGTATGGCACAGCATGGCATGTATGGAGTTACATATTCGTTAAAAGTTTCAACATCACAACTACATGTCTGCTTGCAATAAAAGGGAAAACAGTTGTGGAAGATGCAGGAAAATATACATTTATTTAAAAACTAGTATTGTTTATTAATACAATTCAATATTATTTAGACGTTAATTTAAATGCAAACCAAACGAATGAACTTGGGAAAAGTAGACTTGTGGATTTGATACGAATCTAAAGACATTCTCATGTAAATATTATATTATGAAAATACAAATCTTTAAGGAAATAATTGAAATTGAATCACATTCACGAAGAAATTTATTTAAAGTAATCATTCATTCTTAATGCATATGGCTGTTCAATGAGACATTTTTATATTGATACATAAGTACTAATAAAGGTGAATAAACAAAATTCGAATGAAAAGAGATCATATGAAATGAGATTGACGTCGGCGAAAATTCCGAAAGAGACTGAATCCCCTTCAGAGTTTACAACTATTCTCTTATTTTATGCCGTTAGTTAATGCTCATACGATGATCAAACTAGAGCAGACACAACATTTTCATCGACATTTCATACATTAGGTACGTATAAAATGGCATGATTTCTTCATCTCGATTTTGTACCCTACAGAAACTGTATATGTTAGGAAACTGGAGAGTGTAAACCTCGCAAGCAATTTTAATGTTCATTGGTGGCCCAAATACGCCCTTCTTCGAAAATTGAGCCGTGTAAACGGGGCTTTTTGCACAGCTCTGCTCCTTCTTTCGAGCGCGGCTTCGGGCCTCTCAGAGGGCGCCTCACGCGATTTGCCGCCGCCGTCGCCGCCGCCCTCCCCAGAAGCCGTTACTCAGCTGTTTGGTCGACGGGAAGTGCGCGGGTTGACCCAGGCGCCGCCGCCAAAAGAACCGGGGCTCTTGGGCCCCCGGTGTCCGATTTCACCTTCGGCGGCCAAGTCCACTGGGTTAGTTGGCTTCCGAGAACTTTACCGGAATGTTAAGTGAGGGCGGCATGAGTAGTCCATTGCGGCGCCCGTTATTCTGCGTCCCCTACGCTTATGCAACTCTGCCAATGCGTTGTGCATGCATGTGTCGCCTCAATAAACATTCACGAAGCCATAGGAAAGGAATAAAAAGCAAACAACCCTTAGAAAAAGGTTTTGGGGTGCTGACAAACATTTTTCACCGAAAGAATCGTTCAGTCATTAGGGAAACGAGAATAAAATTCTATGTCAAAAATATAAAACAATTACCGAAAGGAATTAAACACAGACAAAAATGTGTAAGTAATTCACAGGTTTGATGTGACCAAAGTAGCACAGAAGCCTGATTAATTGGAGTAATAATTGAAAATGTATTATATGAGGTTGTTAGTTTGTTGTTTCATTTCGATTTGAGTTTAACTCAGAAATATAAATTAAAATTCATTTTTCGTCCAGTTTATAGCATATATAAAGTTTCACACTTTATTAATCATTTTATATATATATATATATATATATATATATATATGCCCTACCGTCTTAGCACTTTCAGCAAATTTGATAAAGAAACGTCTGTATTATATTTCTATAAATTTTAATGATGTTTATTTAAAATGTATATATACACATACAGTTTAACACTTGGAAGAATGATCTATTAGCATGCAATCAATTATCAACTGATAATGGATATCAATCAATTTTCACACAATATTGCAAATGAATATCATGATGAAATCTTGTGATCTACTAAAAGTAGTACATTTCGAAATAATTAGCTTTTAATTCATTTGATACATTATAGTTCAATGAAGAAGTAATATATTTAATGATTTTGTATTAGTTGATTTGGTATTGCGATGTTTTTGTGCCAGTGGTCTCGAAATAATCTATTTTGTCCACTGAACTCGAAACTCATCCAGCAAGGAACTCTGAATGAATTTAACATCGCGTTGTATTTTCAAATTATTCATGCAACAGTCACAATTACTACAAACGAAAATAAAATGTGTACAATACTAAAAAACAATAACAAAACAAAATTAATACTCTTGAATAATTCAGGGAGGCTAAATACTTGCTGTTTTATAATGTGAGAAAGCGAGAGTGTTAGTTGAAATTAATGACATGGCATGAAACGTTCTAGGAAATGTTTCATGGTGATTGCAATAAACAACTGGAATCTATTACAAAATATATTAAAATGAGAAGAATTCGATAAACCGATCACTCACGAGCAAGTCGGAGACAATCATGTCTTTACGACACGTATTGACTTCGTTTGAACTAAACTACAGTTAAATTCAATCATGTTCCACTCAAACTCGGCGACATTAATGTAATATGCGTCCAGTTATACAATTCAAAATGTGTAAGTAACGGAAACAAAAAAAGGAGTCATTCTGGTTTATCTTGCACTGAAATAACGTTTCTAAAACGCCCTTCGTTCATTAGGACGTAAATTAATTTCCAGAAATTACAGCCATATCACGCACAAGTAATGGTAAAACCGCCGTTACGGTAAGTTACAATAGATTACGGTAATCACCATCAGCACGCAGAATAACGCGTTTCATTCCCATTGTAAGAACGTCTACACGTTAAATTTGTTGGCAAACAAGTTAACTGTTCAAGCATGACGCGTGACAAATCCACTGCAAGCTGAGAACGAGTCTCACCGCACAATGCACTCGTCCGCGTCCCGGGCGTCGTAAAGAAATGAGCGACCTGCGTCGCAGAAAGACGTTCACGCCAGCTTGTATAACATCGCAGCCTTCCGGGGCCGTAAACACCCGCAAACCGCCACCACTCACCGGGGGCCGTCGCCGGTAGCGGTGGGAAGTCTCCGCCGCAGAGAGAAGCCTCCGCCGCAGTGGGAAGTCTCCGTCGCGCAGCCCTGCAACCCACACTGCCTGGGAGCGCCGAGCACGTGGACGGCGGCGCGGGCACTCGCGGAAGAGCAGCTGCGCAAGGAGTCGCGGGCGCGGCAGCCCAGGTCCAGAGTGAGGACCGGGAGGCGCGCAGACACTACGCGGAGGTTCTCGACGCAAGCACTCGGCGAGATGGTGGCGCAGAACAGCTGGTCCCGCGCGCAGAGACTGCGCGGCGGGGCGCGCGCGCAGAGAACCGCCGAGGGGCAGCAGCGGCGGCGGCGGCGCGGATTCTCACCGTAGAGGCGCGGGATGCGGAGGTGCAGCCGTCCGTGTCCGACGCGCAGACGAGCGACGGCGCGGCGCAGAAGCGTGCCGGCGAAGCGGCGCCGGTCGGGCCCTGAGCCCAGCGAGAAGGGCGGACGCGCTAGGGCCGCCCGAGGGCCGCGTTTTGCCGTCGGCCGGACGGCGAGGGGGGGGGCCTGCGCTCTCGCAGGCGTCGGAGGAGCACGGCGCGCGCCCGACGTCTGACGAGACCAGACCAGACGCCTCCGCCGCCCGCCCCCCGCCACCTGTCCCTGCTGCCGACGGAGCTGCCTCGCCACAGACGCCGCCGTCGCACAGTGCGCATTTTTTTACGTTCCGGAAAACGAGGAGTAACACCCTCGTGAAGCCTACTAGCCCATGCCATTGGTACTCTACCAGGAGGTTTACACATACATACAGCTTGGCACGTGAGCAATGACACTTATCCTCATCCCTTCGGGTCAACTCCGTTGGTCTGCCGGTCCACATCTACCCATAGTCTGGTTGAGGCTGCTTCTACAGCTACGGTTAATCAGATTTCCGGGTTGGTATCGGCCGCTCCTTCAATCCCCGAGACAGTCCCTCCTCAAGAACTGTGAGTACCAGCCGGCCCCGACGAAGCCAAGAGCCCAACTGGGGACAATCCGTGGGAGACGGAGTCCCTAACCCGTCTCCTCACAACAGTCTTCTTTGAGAACAATGTGACTACATCGGGAATCGGGGGAACCCGGGCGGGAAATTCCAATTCTGTGCTGAGATGTCTGCACATGGGACCATAACACAAGGTCGTGGCCCCAATCCCGCGGGGTGCGCGCGTGAACATATGTGTTTTCAAGATTGCACGTACGCGGCGACAAATTTCATTCTTTAGTTTCGACTTCCGATACATCCTCGTATGCCAGAGGTTTCCAAACATATTCCCGCTAAGACACCTTTCCCGATTTTCTTTGATTTCCATACGGACTCATTCATACGGGAGAAACAGTTCAAAAGAGCCCAAAGGGGGTCTACAACAGGAGTTCCACTCTCCCCCTCGCAAATGGTACACTTACGCCACTTTGGGAACCACTCTTGTAGATCAAAATAGAGCAAATTGTGGCCAATGAGATTATGTCTAGTTGTTGGGAAAGGTATGTTACTTGTGTTTTGGCTCAGCTAATGACTCAGCTCATGGACAGAATATGTCTCGTCTGATGCTGCTCAACATTATTTGGAGACTGTGGATGCAAGTCTCTGTGGTGGAACATAACGCACTTTCACACATCAAATCTCGCAATCGTTCTACATTACGTACTACATCGTAGTGATGGTGGAAAGGCAATAGAAAAAACCTTTTTGCGC
>BOPP01000118.1:2740446-2759875 GCA_017312745.1 Gryllus bimaculatus
GGCGTGGCGCGGCGTGGCGCGGCGTGGCGCGGCGTGGCGCGGCGTGGCGCGGCGTAACGTGGGGTGGGAAGCCAGAAATGTTTTGAGATATTAGTGAACCGGGGGAGGGGGGATCTTTGAGTAATAGTGAGTCAAATGTGAAATTGAGATTCGCTTTTGCAGAAAATGGAATAAATATTTTATACGTAAGTTCAAATCTTTAAATAAAATTCTCTGCGTGCAATGAGGCCAGTACTCATCAGGAGTTCGTTTCAGTCGTAAATGCATTTATTAATTAATATATGCATTTATTATGTACTATATGCATTTTAGAAAGACATTTCTGAAACACACTTCAGCTTCGCAGTGCTGTGCACTTGAAGAAAGACGTATTATGAATAGTAACCAAACTATGACAAATGCGTGGCCCTGAGCAAACGCCAGGATTATCATCAGAGTGAAGTCAGCTCTAATCGAGATGAAAAACTTGCCATAATAAATACTTGTTCACTTCACTCATACAGTAAGTTTTTTTTCCCGCAACTCTAAGCGTGGCGTGGTGTGGCGAAGCGTGGCGTGGTGGAGTGAGGTGGATCGCTATAGGACCAAAGTGACAGTTGGGAAAACGAGACAACATATTTCAGAGAAGAATCACCCTGCTGCGACACCTGTCTAAAGACGCATCTTCGTGAAACGTCAATGCTCGTCAGTGGCTCTCGTACAGACATTGACCTACGAGTCACATACGAATCACGTGGTTCTACGTTATACTCAAAACTCGTTTTTATAATATACGTAATACGTATGAGATGAACAATATGATTGTATTTTTAAAGAAGCACAAATAGTATGACAAGCCCTAATTTACATTATTTCTCTTGGTGCACTGTATTTTCATGGAATGTTGAGACCGCATGACGAAGTGTCGAAGCCATATACAAGAGGAGAGAACTGGACAGATCCTTCAGTTGTGTTACCTGCGTATCCAGGCTGTAGCTGTCACGTCTGTAGCCTCTTAAGCCTAACTTCTTTATACTTTCGTGATGAGTGACACCAATCAAACGCACGTCCGCTAATAGTGGCTGTGCACTCTCCCACTTGAGAATGTGCAGACGAAAACATGGAGCGAAACCCGAAAGCATCCACTGATGGTCGCATGGCAATGCCAGTTATGGCAGTGGCATGCGACTGGAAGCATAACTGGCAGAGCAATGCCAGTTAGGCTTCCAAAAGATTCTTTGAGAACAATAATAGAAAGTTAGCAACACCAAACAAAATAGTCATTTGAACAGCTAGTGAAGTCCCGCATTCCGAATTGTAAGCCTTTTCATTTTTCCAAACGCTGAGAAGAGGGATCCTAAGGACCTTGGGTGCTACGCAGCGTTGAAATCATGCGTTTGCATCAGCTTTTCGCCTCCGGGGATCACCTGCTGTCGAAACAGTCAAGCCATGGGTTCCAACACGTCCAATTTATAGTGGCCAAAGCAAGTGTGACACATGTTTTCTCTGGCTTCTCTGAATTTCCCTGCGCATATTGTCACCGTGATCGTTATATTCGTGTTTCACAAATTATCTCCGGCATATATCCTTCGATTTCGTGACGAATAAGAAAGACCTTGGGCGATGGCATTGGAAGTGATAGTGATGAATCCATTTACAAATGATCTAACAGTAACGAACGCACAGACAAAATAAGTGCATGGACATAACGTGCCGTTATGTGGCTGTCGGTAGCCAAGCAGTAGCTGTCAAAGCAGTCCCATCTTGTGTAACCTCTATACTGCATCATGTCGATGGGCAGCTCTAATCAAGCAAATGCGAATCAATAGGGTGTGTCATTATGAGACTTAAGAATAAGGAAAACTCCCTGCAATCACATTTCGAAACTACTTTCATTTATCGTAGCCTTAGAACGAAACGTGCACTTCATACGATACAGGCCACGTGTATGCCGCATATGTTTTTCGCTACGCCGAGCGAATACTCGCTAATAGAATGGTCGCGGGGTGCGATTGTGGTGATTAAGGTCGCCCGCTAACAGGGTTGGCGTGCGCCGTCTCGGAAGCATCTCCTCGCCGCAAAAATGAGCGGAATATCGACAGAGCATCTGCGATTATTCCCAAGATAACGACCCTCCGCTGCCTCGAACCGGTTGCGAAATCCGGTCCTTGTTCCACGAATCGCGATTACATATTTGCCGAGTAACAGGACGAGAGCGATGGTGTGGCAATTTTAGTAAAGTTTTCCTCTGGAATAGACGAACCGGCTGTGAAAACGGATTGGGTACATGGTTTCTTCAGATATCTTCCTATCTCGTTTAATTTTAGATTTTGATTTATTTCTCGTCAAAAAAAGTACAAACAATGTGATGAATAGGTTAAGTATAATCTGCGCCAATTGTCTTGAGTTCCAGATTCCCGACTCCATTCTTTTTCTACACAGAGTTGAATTATGCATAAAGTTCCTTACAAATGTGATTGGCAAGAATTGAAAATTAGATGTTTTCTCCAGTAATAGAAAACATGTTTGCATCGATAAACGAATTACAGATTTGATTTTATAATATCCTTGACAAAATAATCTCCCCACCCGGCCCTACTCCTAACTATCAAAACGAGAACTCAACAATGGAGCGTCCTAAATTGAATTTTAATGTCCAAACAACGATCCGGTACGATCCGGAATCTACTAGTTGAAGAATATTAAATTTACCAGTGACTGATGAGTGATTTAGGTCCTAGTTATGGGGTACATTATTTTTTTGTATACCTCTAAAAAAAGATGAAAAAGAAACTGTGTCATTTTGAGGTTTTGAACTCTAACGCAAGGCAGTTATTACCACAGCCAACCCTTGCATTTAGGTCGGCAAGATTACAAGAATACCAGGAAAATGTTGGAGGGCATGATGCCCGTTAGCGGCGTTACAGATATCGAGGTAACTCGAGCGGACCACCTTTACGCTTCTCGTTCCTTGATGCTCTCTGTGCTATTATGTGTGTCAACTCATATTCGAGAGCAAGCAAATGAAGTTTTTGTTCTCCCCTTTCCTGGAATGATCACGCTGGTTGTTTACATTTGCCTCCTAGTGAATGAGGAATTTTACGATGAACATCAAGGGGTAAATGAAAAATGATACGATTTTGGATAGA
Organism: Gryllus bimaculatus; assembly: GCA_017312745.1. Lineage (NCBI taxonomy): Eukaryota > Metazoa > Arthropoda > Insecta > Orthoptera > Gryllidae > Gryllus > Gryllus bimaculatus. Next base: position 2,743,575 of record BOPP01000118.1, read on the forward strand.
ATAATGATCAGAAGGAATACGAACACATTTCGGGATACGAACCCGCAGCCTGCGACAGAAATTTGGACGCGTCCTTAACCATCAAAGCCAACTTCCTCACGGCACAAATTTAATTTGAATAAATATACTACCTTGCATACAGAATTATGCGTGCAGGTAGTATAGGCAGGTGCAGGTAAAGTAAAAAATCACCATGACATCGAGTGATTTTGGTTTGTCTGACTTTCTATAAGGGAATTAATTTAACCTTTCTTTACTCCTTTGACTGGTTACACTTTTGAGTTTCCGCAATCTGCCTTCCACTGTATAGGTGTTGTGGTGTGTTATCGTTGGCATTTTTCATGAAATAATTAAAGACGTTGTCATTGCCAACAATATTCCTTCTACTGACAGGTTTTGAATGAAATGTTACCGAAATATTTGTTTTAATGTGTAATTGTTGTGTGCAACACCCACGCAGAACATTTATTGGTTCAGTTCATCGGCCCATGATTCGTCATCTTCAGAGATTGAAGAGTTTTAAAGTGTTTTGATTAATTTATTTTCGTAAAAAAACACCTAAGTATTTGACGTACCGGAGAGAAGTTTATTCTGCGCACGTTTGTTAAGCTACAGAATCTTCACTCACCCCCTTTAAGCACACTTAGTTTAATACTGATGCCGACAAAATGAGGTAGGCAACATTTGAAAAATAGAAATAAACTCCTCTACTAAACTCTCCTACACTGCCGAGTTATAGAAAAATTAGTTGCACCGGCAAACAAATTACAGATTTGTGTTAAAGTGAAATTGTGTTTTTACCCAAACATCTGTAGGATCTTACGAACTATTCTTTTAACGAGGCAACACTCCCGTTGAACGTTCCTTGGCTCAGAACATGGGCTCAGGATTGATCGTGAGCGGGGGAACGCGGTGAGATACTTTGCATGGGTTCCGGCCGCCTGCCTCGAGAGGATCCGGCACCCGGTGAGTCGCTGACGGGGTGGGGGTGGGAGCTCGAGCGGAACAGAGCTTTCAGGTTGGAGCGGCGAGCTGTCTGCGATTCATCGCGACGAGGAAGAACCGACCGCTTCTTATGCGACTTGGCTTTAACTCCGCGCCTCTTAGGTCATGCTTGTCACGGGGGAGCACGATCTCCGATCGGAATAAGTATGTTATTGACCCTTTTCCAAAGCTACTAGCCTGTTTCACACCTGATTCTGTAATTTTTATAAAACGTTTCTTAAAACTTAATGCTTATAAAATCTACTTTCCACACTGTAAATCGAAGTTTTATTTTAAAAAATTGTAAAATCAAAAGTGTCCAATTTTCATCCAATAATTTTACGCAACAACCAATTAGCAATCACCGACGCGGACTAGAGCAACTGGTCAGAAAACGCGACGCACAAGCGGCAACATCCTGCTTTATTTTGCTGTTTCGTCCGGATGTAGGTTAGGTGTAAGAATATAGTCTAAACTAGCATTGAAATTAATTATCACTTTTAATAATATTGTAGAATGAGGATTCGTTTCCACTATAATTACAGACAATCAAATACCTTACAACATGGATGCATTAAATAGCCAATTTTATGTGCAGTATAGGTGGCTACAACCGTTTGTGGCTACCAGTTGTGTTCACGTCATGCTGCAAAAAACTAGAACTAAAATTACGACCTTAAATTAACGTAAATGAATTAAATAAATGTAAATGAATTAATTAATCGTAAATGAATTAAATAAACGTAAATGAAATAAATAAATGTAAATGAATTAATTAAACGTAAATGAATTAAATTAACGTAAATGAATTAAATTAACGTAAATGAATTAAAATAACCAACGGCAACATAAAAGATATTACAATTATTCTGAGCTTAAACAGTCACATTCAAGCTTATAATTTGGCACCGCTTCTCAAATAAGTTTAAAATAAAGTATCATTAAATAACATAGATGATTTGTTAGATAATTAATGACAATGGGCTCACTAATGAAACCTACCCGAATTTCACGACAACAGTCCAAACTAAGAAAGTTCTTACAAGTAAGTTTTTTAAAATTATTTAATTAGAAATTATACCAAAGCTGTCGAATAATATTACGTGATTGTAGTCTACTTCTTGAAAAAAATTATTCCATAGGATTACATCACATCACACGGCAACATATTTTACTGTCGTTAAACGTAATTACATTTCCCATCGTTTCAATACAAGGTATAGTGTGCAGGCCTTGCCAATTTTCGCGCAACCCAGTCAGCGCAGATCCTTGAAGTCATTTGCCCAAATAGCAAGCGTGTAGCGTCTCGTAGAAACGTGAAATAAAGTGCTTCTTAGCCATCAAATGAAAACATAATTTTCAAAAATTCTGGAGGACAATTTTTTTCCTTTCGTATATTACAAGAGATACTCATTTTCATATCTCATGGAATGAGATGCGAAGAAAAGCGAAGACGCGAAGAAAACCACAAAGCGCGAGCGAAAAACGCAGGAGCGCGTTGTTGGAGGCACGTGCGCGGAGATACTACCTGGCGGTCCTCCTGACAGCTAACTGACGACGAGACGAGACATGACGATCTTAGCGGAGGATTACGCCCGCGCAATTAATGGAGGATTAATTACTCCAAGCGCATAACGCTCGACGCCCCGGAGGAGCTTGGAGTCGCGTTGCGTCTCTGTAGACGCAACAAATTTTTAAAAAGACACCGTTTTACTGTAGCGAGCGGCGCTTTGGCGACACACATAAAGAAACAGCTGAATGCGTGCGCCGTTATCAGCGACCACCAGCATTCTTCCCGTTCCACGTTGGAATTTCTGCGCGCGGCGACGGTTTCATCCCCAGTGCGGGAAGCGTGACTGAGAGATTTAGAGTTACCTTCTTACTTTGATCATTGGTCCCATATGTGTAGTGCACGTTCAAGCCGAGAGATGATGTCTCTCCCCCGCCGGAATATGACATCAAGTGCCGAACAACACGTTTGCCTCGGCGTTTTCCCCAACAGGTAGCTCCCCTGCGGCGCAACCTCCCATCCGGAACGAATTTCATGCACTGGATAGGTCTCGCAACATGTGTGGTACTGTAGTGAACTCAAGTGTGGGTGTAAGGGGATAGGAAGGGAAAAGAATAAGGAAAGAAAGATCTCGCGTGGTTTACGACCTCTTTGTTAGGGTACTATTCCGGCATTCGTGTATTGATTGGAGGACCTAATCATTATTAGCAAACACTTCTTCCCCATACGCCACATACAGTTTCATGTGTTTTATCATGAAAATAAATTAAATCAAACTACAGGAAACTAATATAAACAGAGAGACTAGATATAGAATTATTCTCCGAATACCGGCTGAATTCAACCTAGCTCTATGACTATTGTCACAAATTCGCCATCACCGGGACTCGAACAGAAGGGCCTCCCGGTCAGCGATGCTAAGGCAGAAACGGATTGTTTCTCAGTCATTTCGGCCGTTAAAGGATTACGTGATAAATAGCATGCATCTATATTTACAATCTTACATCTATATTTACAATATTTACTTATGCAAGTCATACTCCCACTATCCACAGACGATGTAGTATTAGGGTACACGTGTTCAAATTGTATCCACATTCTGCGAACTGACATTTAAAAGAGCACGACTGTTTTCGACCGATCATTTCAAACACTCATCGTAGTGCAGCTTTTCTGAAACGTTCTGGCGTACAAGGTCGATATTACAAGTCAATAGAACAGTATCAAATTAACTTGAATTATTCGGCCTAATTGACCCATTCACCGTGGATCTGAACAAACTTGTTTCGTTACTTAATGAACGAAAAGTAGTTAGCACAGTATAAAACCTCCGATTCATTGAATCACAAAGGAAACATCAGCAGGAATATTTCAGACGTATTGGGCGAAACGTGTTCTGCAAAACATGAACCTACTTTCGCAAGCGTAATAAGAATAAAAGGTTGTTTCAGAAACATTTCTCTGATGTCATATCAAACTTATCTTGAATCAAAATGGTTCGCAGCGAGCAATTTTAATCATGTTGCTTACATTACATGTTGCGAATACGTAATAATTTGAAGACGGAATTCTGCTTCAGTCGAATGCAGATCGAGCAATGCCGTTCGACAGAATCGGTCGATCGGTCGCGCCGGGACCTTCCATCGGTTGATCACAGATCCACTCTGACAGGAAAAGATGAAACAAGGAAAGTATTGTACTTCCATTCTTGGGCCCTTGCCGGGGAACCTTCCGGAAAGCGAAGTGAATCGATGAGGAGCCAGGCTCCCTCGAGGTCTCTTAAGTAGCAGAGTGTCTCGGGAGAAGGCCCACTTGTTGTTGATCGGCGCCCCAACGGTCCGGGCCGAGAACCGGTCGTGTGTGAACTCATTACCTTCCCTGATCTCACACGGGGCAAGCATTTGCTTTCACTTCGATGAGAGCTCCAGAAGCTACATCTCGGATGTAAACTTACTATCAAGTAAATGTAAATAATACAAAATATTATGATTTTAAGGGTTTGAAATGCTTATCTCATTGCCGATTTAAAGATATAGGGAACTTCACATTTATCGAAACTCAAATTTACAATAAGAAGGCGGTACGTCATATATTGTAGATCAAATCTTGTCTTATCCAAAAATGTTTTTTCGGAAATTAATAGAATTTATATTTCTTCCATTTCTTTATTAGTAGTATACTAATTGGAATACATTCCTTAATTTTGACTGTTTTTTTTTACTAAAATAAATCAAAATAAAATGTGCACTTGTGATAAAATCTAGTACGCACCAATTTGTGTGAGTATATAATCATAGTGATGGTTTTCTCTGCGGGATCAAAATCGACAAAATATTACTCGTTAAAAAATATCGCTAGTTGAAAACTATTGAAACTATTACTCTTCTATTTGATATCTTAGTGAAACGAACTCCATCTATTACATAAAAGTCTCTAACGTATATAATAGTAGTATATATAATGTGAGTATATATAATATAACGTAAAGAGTAAATATTAATACATAGTATACATAATAGAAGAGTATACATAATCGTGGGGAACAGATAATTTTTTACGGAAACCATTTGGAAGATTCTAAGAAACTTCTCCAAAAAACGTAGAAAATGCGTTTATTGAAGAATTTTCGCCATTTTTGCGGTCTTCGCGAGCGTGGCAGCGTTCGTCAGCGCCCTCTCTACGGTTGCATTCAGGGTGGCCTAGGCGGGAATCGACGCTGTTCGCCACCGCGAGCGCCAGTCGATCTGCCTGCACCGCCGCCGAGTGGTGTGCCTTCCAGGCGACCGACGGACGGCTGAATAGGGCTGCATAGCCCCGGCAGGGCATGCAACATGCGACTGACAATTAACCTGATGTTATTCGTTCTGCCGATGAGTACTGCTTCTCTAATGTCGCAGGGCGTTTGCTTACATTATAAAATAAATTCTTGGCTATTCGGGAAACGCCGCGTCGTTGGCTGAGAGGCCGATGTTTCGCCTGACATGTCGCAGGCTTCCTCAGGGCAGTGGTACACACAGTGACTGTCCTGAGGAAGCCTGCGACATGCCAGGCGAAACGTCGGCCTCTCAGCCAACGACGCGGCGTCTCCCGGATAGCCGAGAATTTATGGATTCGAGCCGCGGATGCTTACGTGTACATTATAAAATGATAGGTTTATAGGAGTCAGGGTAGAGTTGTGCCGTAGACCATAGTTTTAAATCTACGCATGTTATCTACGTTTAATCTACTTGCTGTCTGCATGGCTCTTTGTACAAGTTGAGTACAAAACAATGTAACGTAAACAATGTAATCTACCTGTATGTACATCGATGTAAACTAAAAATAATACACATCACATACGAGTAACAATTATAGTAACTCTTTTATGTTTGAAATTTGTTTTTCGATTCAGCAACTCAAACGAAGTATACAAATGCAGTACAGACGTTCCATCAGCCAGAGTTGTAACATGATATGTGCTAAAATGTGATGGTGGAACGATCTAATATTTAATATAGTAAGGACTTTAAAAAAATATTATGAATTGGAGAAAGCAAAAAGGAGATCGGAGAAACCACGGAAAACTACCGATCCAAGCATCCGGCATCTGGAATTATTTTCCAGACACCGACTGAATTCGACCTAGCTAACAAACTAATGCCGAAAAATCCTGTCACCGTCGGGTCTCGAACCTAGGACCTCCCGATCAAAGGGTCTGCAGGGACATCAGTTCATGCCATGAGTCATCTCTCCCGGTTTGTTGAAGATAAAATCTAGTTGATTACCTGGAATTTGTTTTGGACTTTCAATCCTTTTGAGTGATTTTATGAGAGTCACTGATATTGTCCAGCTGCTCCCAATTCAAACTTTTCCTTTTCTCAGTCTCCATCCTCCGGACCCAACGAGTATCTCACTGGACCGTTAGACGCTTTCCTGATCATGAATGCCTCCTTGAGTTGGGAAGGGGTCAGTAGAAAGTTGTACCACGACTTTCATCGGTATTTTCATTTTTGTCTGTGTCAATAATTTTAAAAAAAACGTCCAAACCGCGGTTGGTCCTTTATCCTCAAAACTCTTTCACCAGCATTCGTGAACAAATGGATTTGCACTAACTGTATCCATGGAAATACGAGAAACATAAAAAATAAAACCTATTTGTTTTGCTTCTCACTTAATAGTACGTATTCCATATTCCTCCCATAACATTTCGATCACAACAATTAAAATATATTACATAATTAGTCAAACAAAGGAGATACACTGGACATTTTCCAAAATTTAAAAACTCTTTCATTACAAAAACCATTTCTTTGTCTTGTTGAGCTCACGGAATCCAAATATCCAATAATAATAGACAGACCCATTTGTTAACAATAAAATAAATAATTTCCTTTTTTATTTGTGTGATTGCAACTTTATTTAACTGTGCGTTCTGGAATTTTCTTGAATGTTGCTTTGGGGTCGAAATTGAGGATGAGAGAAAACTTTCCGAATAAATAAGATGTTGGGCGTATAAAATTGTATTTGTGGAAATATCTCTAATATTTCATATATCAATATGGAATTCCAAAAGAAAAAAAAGTTCGACTCTACACCATAGGTTTGAAATGAGAAGCAATAAAAGCTTAAGCTTTCACCCTCGGCTACTCCCAGTAAGATGAATGATTTCGCCCGTAATTTGCGAGCGCTTTGAATCTAGTTTTGTGTTGACCTTAGAAGAGGCAATCAATAACATTCTTTTAAACCCTACAAACATGAGCAATGTCGAGTGCGGCGACACAGGTTTGCGTTCTATGTCATCGGATCTACAAAACAAACAGGCGCTACGTTTTAGAACGGATGGTCACAGAATTTCGACACCAGCCAAATATCTGAGAAGAACGAATTAAACATTGGAAGAGAATTGAAACCAGCGACTTTTATCGATCCTTACTTTGGTTTGCACGAGTTAATAGACTGGATGAGTTCACGTAGAGTATCATTTGAATCGGTGATTTTAAGAGGGAAAGTAGTCCACCGTTTTTTCGTAAAGAGAGTTGAGATATTTCTTTTCTTTTTTATTCTTCAGGCTATACATCAGTAAAACTTAAACTTATCCAGTTTTAAGTATGTGGTCTATTGAAAGTTTTATTTTGAAAACAGAAAGAAGTCCACGCCAAAATGGTTCATGAAAACAGTAATAGAAATTTAGACAAATTAGAAAATTAGGAGGACAAGTAGTAAATTTAGAAAATTAGATGAAAAGTTTGCATTTAGGCCGAACCATTCTGCTTCACTACAACCACATTGCATGTCTCAGCACATTTTCGCTTATCGGTGACTTAAACAGGATGTACCTGTCATGTATCTCGACATGGTGCAAGCCTTTGACAAAGTGCCACACGACACTCATCACAAAACTTCGCCGCCTTCCACAAGACGTAACCGAAATGGGTTAGTCTTTCCTCACAAATCGCACATTCGTGGTAAATGTGGGCAAAGCGAGATCCCCAGAGCGGAGGATTGCGGCCGGAGTCCTTCCGGGCTCCGTCCTCTCGCCGCTACTGTTCTCGTTGTACTCGTATGTCAATGACATCCCACATATACCACGAATACGGCTTTTCCTTTACGCTGATCACATAGCCGTCTTAGCAAAAGGAACAAACCTAGACCACAAATTGGATATATTTCAAAAACAGATGAACCTGAAGTGGGAAGAACAATACCACTTGACTTTCTTAGCAGAAAAGTTGCAGGCAATCTGTTACACCCGCCGCAAAGACAAATACACTAAACGTTTTACACCACCAAAACACATGTCAGGCGAATTCGATCAAAATTACAGCATAGAGTTCGACTCTTACTATCTCTTTTGAGGGAACCTACACTCCCCTTGGAACTTCGCTTGGCACTCTATAAAACGTGTTGCCGGCCTGCGGCCACCTACGCTGTGGCAACGTGGTCGACCACAGCGCAGACGTATAAGGATACACTCGAGCCAGTACAGAAGAAAGTTCTACGGCTCAAAGCACGCCCTACGTTTCGGAAACGGTTGAAAGTACTGAGGAAGGAACTTGATACCGAGTCCTTCACTCAATGCTTGAGACGGCTTTCGTTTAACGAAGCCTATGAAGCTTTTTAAAAAAAAACGAAGCTTCGGCAACGCTAAAACAATTAGCTCGACACGTCCTCCCTATTGGACCAAGAAAACAAGCACTCCCCTTTGATATTCTGAGGGCGAAGTGCAACACTAAAGCCGATTTGGTTATTGACTAAGGTCCGACGCAAACCCACACCAGCCACTTACACATAGCAGTAAAACGCGAAATGCGTGAGAACTACAACACAAACTACAAAATCACACAAACCTTCGGCTATGCCGAAAAAATAACAAAAAAAACTATGACACGGATGAGTCATTAGTTTTATCTCAATAGGCTTGAGGCACTCAATGATGGGGGAGTGTATGAGGGACTGCAATGTCATTGAGCAGGGGTGTCTTCTGCAGCCTTGTTATTGTCCACCGATGACGTGCTCTTCAGACATACGTATCACTAAGAAGTAGCAGTTCTTTGTTCTCCCCAAAAGCATTGGACCGGCTTTTAGGAAAGAAAGTCTTCCTTTTGAAACGACTATTAGTTCCATTGGTGAATGATAGACGCATAGAAATTGCTGATGCTAATTCTCCGGACAAAATCACAAATTCAGGTTACATCCCTAGAGAAGATGTGAGTAGCTAGTGTTCGAGTTGCGGGCGGTGATCCGTAGGAGCTCTCGTCATATTCAACGAGGATTCACTTTTTTCCTCTGTCACAATGTGAGGCACTAACTCAAATGGCAGCATTATTGTTACGTAGGTCATCGTATATGTCGGACACTGTCGACTAAGCAATCTTGAGAAAGGTGTTAGTGAGTCTCAGATGTCATTCGCTCAGTTTCGCGAATCATTTTTCCTCAGTAGTCAAGTTTTCCTCAGCCATTGTGGTGTACACTCACCTCATTTTCGTCAATTGATGTTAAGTATCTTACTCATTCTTGAAGTCATCGAACACATTGTCGTGCGAGAGAGAGACCAATGCCTTAAATACCTGTTACAGGCGCTCAATGCTTCAAGATTTGTTCAACTCACGTTACAGTAAACTATTGCTCAGAGGTGTTTCTTTCCTCATTTAGTAACTGACGGGTCAAAATGTAAGGGAATGAAACAATTGTTGGCCCCCCAGCTTAATCAAAATTCAGTTGCATCACTACAGATGTTGTTTGTAAAGGATACCACTATCGTTTGCTTTTGTCAGAAATAAATTTACTGTAACTCTAACAAAGTCGATCTAAAAACTTTCTTACAGACCATTGAACCTTTACTCCTTAACAAAACGCCACAACAATTTGGTATCGTGTCTTATCTGGGCGTTTTTTAATGGCTTGTTTTTATATAAATAGTACGCACAACGTATTGGACCTGAAATCATAATCAGAATTTGATGGAAATATTGTGTTTATTGATCAGAATGCAGTTTATGAGACACCCCTCATCATCACCATATAGCTTCATTTAGTATACAGATACCCCTGACATTAAATTCATAGTGGTGGCTAATGACATTGTAGTTAATGCTACCTTAAATAAAAAAAGTTTCCTTGGTGCCTCCTCTCAAAATGGGGACCTGCTTTGCTTACCCTACAATAGTTATTGTAATACTAAGGGATAAAAGAAGAACCTGTTGTTGAATACTCAAAATCCGTGTCTATAATTCATTACTTGTTGGAGATATTTGCATTTGAAAGATCTAGTTTTCTTGATGCGTCAACTCGAAATACAGGCCGCCATGCATTCATCGCAGAGGATATTATAATGCATACGAAGTCTGTGAAGTTAACTCCATGCCTTCACGCGACATACAGTACTGCCATGCATTACTCACTGTGGATACTTAACTCTTATCTGCTTAAATTATTTTGAAAAAAATCGTTACACACAATTAAAATTTAAAACAATATTATAATTTATTTTTTCTCAAACTTCTGAAAATGCACATGGCGGCATCTTTTCGGATGTTATGGAGAACAACACGAAGATCTAATTGTAATACTGCAACGTTTTAAGGTGAAAGTTTCGACTATCTACAGATTCGCAGAGCGAGCCCATACGGGTACGCTGGGCAGATAAGGGTGAAGAGCAAGGTTTCGAAGTTCGCGGGGGGCGTGGCGCAGGGCATCCGGATCCGGAAGTGGCCTGGATGGCGTCGGAGGCGTCCGCCGCGCGCGTCGCGCCCCCTAACGGTGCACACGTGCTGCGGGCGGCGTCCAACCCCGCTCACGTTTCGCATGACTAGCGTCATTATCGTCATTAGCGCGCGGCGACGGCCACTGGGTCACTGCCACGGCCGCGCGCCTACTTGGCCCGCGAACGGCGCGCCCCTGCCAACAGGTGCGGGTTGTTGCGATGATGCGTGCAATGCATTGTCAGAGCGTAGGCTTCTGCGGCCGGAGTCTCCGGCACATCTCCGCGCATTACGCCCTGAGGAAGGTCTCAGAATGGCGACCGAAACGTCGGCACCTTCGCCATGGACGCGGCGTCACCCGGACAGCCTAGTAAATAATGCATTGTCGTTCGGGGAAAACGTAGACTGCGCCGCTATAATCTGATTGGAGACAAATTCACGCGAGTCGTCAATGCTTACTTTCTCGCCTTGCGTACTGGCGTAGAAAAGAGAAAATATTGGCAATCTCGGCGGCTCTGTCTTATATTTTGATACATAATAGCTTATGTTGTCAGGGCCTCGTAACAGAAAAGAGGATACGTTTTGTTTCTGTATGAAGTAAATTACTTCCCTTAACGCGCTGTGATGAGTTAACGTTATGTGAGACCTTGATGCAGAAAAGTCGATTGACGGCAAGACGTCTGCCTGCCGGCCTCTGATCAACGCCCGTATATTCTGATGATTTTCTTTAAAACTGATATTCCCCGATTGTTTTAAACCAGCTGAAGAGTCTGTGAGTTTGAAATGAATATTTTGATTTTTGGCGGTATTTTATATTAAACCTCAACATTTCCAACATGTTCTCAAAAACAAGAACAAATTTTCTTGATTAATCTTTTTTTCTCAGATGATGTAGATAACATTAAAAATGAATGCATTTTTTTTTAAATCTATGAATCTTCGAACATTTTTAAAATTCAAAATGTTTTCTGCGTCATCCTACAACTACAACCTTGAAGATAGGGTATTCTTCCGTAATAATAAATTGTTGTTAAAAGACTGAACTTGAAATAATGCCCTTTACAATATTCCCCAAATATGAGTAATTTTTCCGAGATATTGCTTGTAAAACAGATAATTTTTAGACATTTATTTTCTGAAAATCGGCTTCAATTTTTTTCTTTTAAGGTTTTTTCCACGCATATACGGTAAAGAAAGTGGAGTTGTTCCAATTTTCGGCAAACTCTCTGTATTTTGGTAAATTGGAATACATGAACGTTGCAAAAGTACTTATTAATGGCAGATTTTTTAATGAAAATTGTTCTAAAAAATTAAATCTCTAAAAAGGTTATTTTCAATTTTTTGAAAAAAAAAAAGTGTTTTTCACGGTTTTTCTGCTCAAAGTTAATGAAATTTACAGAGAAGATATCACTACAGTTTTGAGTCGTGCTTGATGCGTCGTACCTAGGAAGATCCACGGGCTGTTAAGAATCAAGCAAATTTTATATTTTTCTTGAAAATTTAATAAAAATAATCGACTATTAAATCTAATATTTTAATTGAGAGTAATTGAGATAACATATTTGAGTGCCATGAATTGACGGACTTGAACTATTTCTTATTATATATTTAACGTCGAATCTGTTAAAAATCTGTGTGATGTTCGGGAGAGCAGTGTAATATTTCCTCGTCTTGTAGAGCTTTAAGTAGAAGATTCGTTTGGTATCCGCTGTTGTTTTTTCCATCAACACGTCTTGCGAATGCAATACAGTACGGTATTAAAACGCGTAGTTATTTGCCGTCAACAGATGTTTTGTAAGCAGATAAACAACTGATGCCATCTTTCATATGTTTCCAGACTTTTTCAAGTCGTGACGAAAGATGAAACAGTAATTGTTAAAAGAATTGTCCTGTTAAAACATCCGTTGGATAAGAGGAGTTAACTGAGAAAGCCATGAAGCACAGTAGTCCACCTTAATTCAGATTCTAGTTATCCTCTTAAGCAAATGTGTTCTAAGATATTCTACGAAATTGAATACATTGATATCAATAATTGTATGTTTTAGAGGAAAATGACAACATTCACAGTGATGTTTAATTGGAAATAAAATAAGTTACATACATAATTGATAGTTGCGATTACAAAACTATTCTATTTCCCCAATTATTGGGAGTTGTGAAAAGTTTAAAATCATTAAACACATAGGTGTGCAGACAAGGAGACAGAGGGACGTGACCCCCAGAAATTTTGAAAGGGGCTTCGTAGTCTTACGCAATAAATCATACATTAATTTGTTCAATCCCTTATTTTCCCCTTTTAACACGATTTGGGAAATTGTTTTACACCACTTGAGGTACAGTTTCCAAACCATCTGGCAACGCTGTATGTGGTTCAACATAAAATTAATTGTATTTATGAACTGTATCTTTCAAGTTACATTAAGATTCTATATAGTAAGTTCTATTTTTAGCTGCAAATTATGCCTATGTAAATAAAAAGGGAGCCATTATATTCCTGTATAGTGTCCCCTCTTATTTTATACTGCTTACAACTATGATTAAATAGTTTTACAAACTTCCATTAATCGTAGAAAAATTAATATTAAAATTACTTTTTGATAAAGTCCAAAACAGGAAAGAATCAATTGAAAACAATTTAGAGCTAGATTTGGAGCAATTATTACGTGCGCAAAGCATTGTCGACTACAATAAGAAAATGTGGCAGACAATCACAGCACTCGAATTTGCACTGCGTGGGTTCCGAAGAAAATGCTACTGCGTCTTCCAAACATCAAGTGCATGCTCCTTTTTTACGGATCGTAAATGTGATTTATAATTATCACTGCTCCATATCACGAGAGTTTGTTTGTAGAAACTTCATTCATTTACAAGAAAAGTTTCAATTAGTGCACCAGGAATTATATAATATATTAATAGAAATTTCAGTCCGTTCTCAAAGATAGTCTGTGTATACGGACATTCTAGAACTTGATTATGGAGAATAAGCCATTTCTAAGATTTAAAAAATTAAAAATGCGTCAAATTTCTTTACCAACGTTATAATACTCTAAAATGATTTTATAACATTGCACTGCATCATTTGAACGAATATATGAAATTAATTATGGGGTTATTATTCAGAAGAAAATAGACTGAGACGAAGAAGAAACGACAGACAAAACCACGTACCTTTATGCACTAGTATTGCTGCTTAGAGTTCCAAGCCGGTAAACAGTTTCCAAGAGAGGCGTCTTCTGTGAAAGGGAAGTGGTGTCCTATCTTCCTATCTTGCACTAAACTTCAGCCGCGTGCGGTCGGCGGCCACCGGCTGACACTGGCTCTCTCTTTCGGAGGACCGAACGAAAGTGACCTGGAGCAAGCCTGCCGATCGAATGGATTTTTTAAAGACGGGCGGAGAGAATCTTGTTTCGGGAGGGGGGATCTCCGAGAGGTTGGCTCCGAGAGGAACGCTCCGAGAAGATGGTTCCGAGAAGATGGCTCCGGGAAGATGGCTCCGGGAAGATGGCTCCTGGAAGATGGCTCCGGGAAGATGGCTCCGGGAAGATGGCTTCGGGAAGTTGGCTCGAGGAGGAACACTCTAGGAGGTTGACTCCGGGAGGTTGACTCCGGGAGGTTGACTCCGGGAGGTTGACTCCGGGAGGTTGACTCCGGGATATTCACAACGGAACCACCAGTGGGTTGGCGTCGGTGAGAGTACTTCGGCAGGTTCTCGCTGCGGAGTGACTCTTGAGGTAGACCTCGGGCGATTGGCGTCGGGAGGTCGTCTCCGGGAGTTAAATTAGAATGAGCGGTCGAGGGCGTGAGCAGCGCGTCACCCTCGCGTCAGCGACGCGTCAGGCGTGAGCGCGAGGCGCGAGGGGCGAGGAGAGGATGGAGGGCTGTCAGCGAATGAAGCTCCGAAAGCGCACTGGCGCCCGCCGGCCGCAGGTGAGACTTATAGGGGTCCGGAACAAAAGCACCGGCGCGGCCTACATCCAGCAGCGAAGCTCCCAGCTGACTGCGCGGGGGCGGCCAAACGGCGCCCGCGGACCCCGGGGCCTCGCGCGGCCCGGGGAGGGGGGAGCATTTGACGACTAGAATGACGCGCCGGCCCAGAGCCCCGGGCGGAGCGAAACGGTGAGAGACAGAGAGAGGACGAGGTAAAAAAGGGAGTCTCGACAGCCTCAACTGACCATCGAAGACAGAGAAAGAATGAGAGAGGGGAAGGACGAAGGAATGAGAGTGATCAATTTGTACCCCATTGTTTCAAAATATCCTAAAAATTAACACAAGATTGTTCTAATATTAATTCTAAAAATATCCAGAATCTAACGCAGTTGTGATCTTAATGATGTGTGGCTTTCTACCAGCTTCTCCTTCACAGTTTTCATCTATTTACGTAGAAACGATCATCCAAATTAATTTAGTTAATTCTCCCATAAAGAAAGGTGATGTGAGGCAGTAGACCAAATTAACACAATGAATCTAAATAACACATTGCTATACAAAAATTGTCGTTCAATATATTACAACGCATACTTTCTCGCATTACTTGCAGCGTATGCAATTTTCGAAAATGAGTTTACGGAAAATGGAACCTGTGCCATATTTATTAGATATTTTGCTCTATTGGCGAAATAGTGGAGTCACTTTTGAGAAAATAAAAATTGTCATAATTTCACGCAAAATTACGGGAAAACTACTTTTATTCCGAAAAATTGCTTTCTTTCGCTGGCTTATTAACAACCACAAATTTTATCTTATAAATTTCATTTTTTTAGGTTCTTCATTTCCTCTCTTTCTTCTTTTGATTTCTTTCTTACTTTCTTTGTAGTGATAGCGTATTCTCTTTTTTTTGCTCTCCTAAGTCTGTACAATGTACATGTCTTCTTCGAGCTTTCGGCGTTTTCGCAGCGACCCTGGTGCGTCATTAAAGGGGGCGGGGTGCCGGCAGGCGTGATATGGCCAAGTGGCTCGTGTAGAGCCGCGAAGAAAGAAAGACTCTCTCAGTAATTGATGAAGTAGCGAGTTGGCTGAGCCAGAACGATGACATCGTGAACGCCGTCAGAGGTTTGCTGAGAAGTACGAGAGCATAAAGATCGGTTTCTTTGATAATGCGATTGCGAAGGAACTAAAATGCACCTAGCAATTTGAATTTCTTGACTCCTAAAATGATTTGGGAAAAGATATTCTTGACAGTAGGTCAGAAATTAGACACCATTTTAGCAATTGCCGACGTTATAGATATATTTTCATAGAATGATTTTATTATTGCTGTTGGTCTGTAAATTAAAGTCGGTAAATGAAGAGCCATTGTGTATGTTTTCTGTGAACGCAGAAAATTATCTCTAGTTTGACTTAACGTTATGATTACTGAAATGATCTGTATCTCTTGACCCACTCTTTTAAACTGACGTTACAATGCTCTCGAGAAAGCTCAGAGTTGCTACATCACAGTTTTTTATGAGCTTGTGATACCTCCATGACCGTGATCAACAATAAAACATGTTCACTGGAGTTAAAAGGAAGTGTTTGGCTACCTTCAATAACGACGTTGAGAGGAAATCAGCTTGTTCTTTATCCTACAGAGAGAAACGAACACTTTGAGTAATTAACGCATTGAGAGAGCAATGCAGAGAGATGCAGAG